>LTAE01005967.1:14460-26868 GCA_001647135.1 Pontederia paniculata | reverse complement strand
CATTAACGGCTAGTTTTCTGATAGAGAGAATTAGGTCTTTAGTGCAGAGTATATATTGTAATCCCAAGGGTCTTGGGAAGTAACTTTTGCAAAATACTGAGCGAGTGCTCTGAGTGATAGAAAGTCTTAGTTCCCCTTCTGTGATTCGAGTGAAGAATCCAAGATAGAAGGGACCAAGTGTTCTTGAGTGATTCTGTAAGAGGTTGTCTCCTTGTCCTCGTGCAAGAAAGGAGAAGTTTGTAAGGGAGCCTTCGCCCTTGAAGAAGGAGTTAGTGATCTTCGGAGATCTCAGTGCGAGAAGACTGGAGCGGGGACGTAGGCCTGGAGTTCGGCCGAACATCATCAATAAACTTTGTGTTTGTGTGCTTGTTTGTTTTCTTTCACTCTCTAACTCTTAACTATTATGCTTTTGAACTTATATGCTTCCGCTAAATATACTCGTACAAATCTAGTATAATATAAGTGGCTAAAATTTTTATACATCAATTCACCCCCCTCTTGGTGCCATCCATATCCTACAAAATAATGATGCCTTAAGAAAAGTCCATGTAACGGTCTAAAACTTCGTTCGGGATGCATATGTCCTTGGTCGGATTTTCGGGGAATTATACCCCTGCATTCTTAATGTGGCTTTGGTCTTCGGTTGTCCACTAAATTAATGCTTCCCTCAAGAGGTTATTGAAGTATCTTAGACCTATGTCCTATTAGGCCATCACTCCCAAGGACCTGATGAGACCTTGTGCCATCCACCTTTTTAGTAAATATCTCTTGCATCATGATAGGGAAAATGGAACAGTACAACAGTGCTTTAGAGTTTAGACAATACGGCCGGTGACAATAGCTCGGCTTGGATTAAGTGGAGATGCTTGTCTCACCGTCAGGCCATCGCATTCAACACATTCTTCCACTCATCTGTGAGTAAAGAGAGACATCCAATAATCATGCCTGCAATTACCCTACCAATGGTGGCCAAGTTACGGTGTTGTTTGCCAGTTCTTTTTTGAAAAGTGCAATACTATATCAATGCTCATGGTAGAGAGCTCAACTGGTTAAAACATAAGCCTACTCAACCCCATGATTTTCTCTTAGCAATAATGACAACCCGGCTTTCCTATTGTCTGTTGAGAAAAATGTTGAACAAATATTTGTGGAATTATTTTTTTCCTTAATGCATAAATTTAAATGGGGTGATGACAATAATAAAAAGATTTAATCAGACCTAAGACACACAAGATTTACGTGGAAAACCTCTCAAGGTGAGAAAAAATCACGGGAGCAAGCAACAAATCTTTCACTATGAAAAAGTAGAATACAAAATTTTTTCTCTGATCTCAGTAGAGAAATACAAAATAAAAGTCTCAAGAATTAATCTTGGATCTTACAGAATAATCTCTCCATATATCGGGATAGAAGTCAGAAGCGGAATATAAGAGATTGATGAGAAGGCTGTAAAAAAAATGTGCTTAAGTTTCGTTGAAAACGGATCAAAACTCATTTTCAAAACGAACTCCGAAATTGTTTCTCTCCTCTTTATTTCTCTCTCTTTCCTCAATGGACTTACGCAATGGCAACAACTAAAAAAAACTTTTTTCTTTTCTTTTCGCTCGGCAGACCCTGTGCGCGGCTCTCTCTCTCTCTCTCTCTCACCTTCTATAATTTATTTCCTTCGTGTGTTTGAGTTAAACCCATTTTTAACTTTTTTTTAATTTTTATTTTCTTTCCTTTGTCAGGCCCGCATAAATTAATAAAGTCCAACAAACTCTATTCTCTTATATATGCGGAGAGCTCCAACAAACCTGCATGCTCCCTACAGAATTTAGTCTTCTCTCTATGTAGAGGCTTACTCATCATATCCGACATATTTTCATCAGTATGAATCTTCCGAAGATAAAACTTCTTTTTAGTCTCATCACGAATCTAGTGATAACGAATATTAATATGCTTGGACTTAGAATGAAAACTAGAATGCTTACTCAGATGTATAAAACTCTGATTATCATAATGAACAATGTACTCCTCTTGTCTCAGACCTAAGTCTCTTAGATATTGTTTCATCCACATAATTTCCTTGTATGTTTCAGTAGCTGCGATATATTCTGCCTTAGTCATTGATAGTGCAACACACTTCTACAATTTGGACTGCCATGAGACTGTTGCGCCTATAAATGTCATCAAGTAATCAGAAGTAGACTTCTTACTATTCACATCACCAGTCATGTCAGTGTCAGTATAGTCCTCTAGTACTGGATCAAAGTCACTAAAACATAATCAAACTTTAAAAGTGCATCGAAGATATCTGAGAATTTACTTAAGTTCATCTCAATGCTCTCTACCAAGATTTGATAGGAATTGATTGATCGCACCAACTATATATGTTATGCATGGTCTTGCGCAAACCATTGTATACATCAGACTGCCAACTACAAATGCATATGGTATATTCTTCATCTTCTGTTTCTCAACATTGTCTGTTGGGAATTGTCTAGAACTCAACTTGAAGTGACTTGCAAGTGACGATGAAACTACTTTTGTATTTTTCATATTGAATATCTCCAAGACTTTCTTAATATACCTCTTTTAGAATAGCCACAATTTGTG
This sequence comes from Pontederia paniculata, assembly GCA_001647135.1. Classification (NCBI taxonomy): domain Eukaryota; kingdom Viridiplantae; phylum Streptophyta; class Magnoliopsida; order Commelinales; family Pontederiaceae; genus Pontederia; species Pontederia paniculata. The sequence continues at coordinate 24,270 of LTAE01005967.1, read as the reverse complement.
CTGCTCTCTATCACAAAAGATCCTCATGCTAAGGATGTGCTTTGTTGTTCCTACATCTTTCATGGAAAAATATTTACTCAACTCCTGTTTAGGTCTGTCAATCTTGCTTTCTATCACGACTTACAATAAGTATGTCATCAACATAAAGCAACAGAAATCATCATGTGAAAATTATTTCACGAAGACATAATTATCTATGTTTGTGTTATTGTATCCTTGATGCATCATGAATGACTCAAACTTCTTATACCATTGATGATGTGCTTGTTTGAGCTCATATAAGCTTTTCTGTAATTCACATATCAATGTTCCTTTCCCTCACGTGGGACCCTTCTGACTGCTCCATATAATTTTTTTCTTCCAAGTCATCATGGAGAAAAAATGTCTTGACATCAAGTTGCTCAACTTTCAAGTTCTTGCTAGCAGCTAACCCAAGAACAAATCTTAACCACTAGTTAAAATAACTCATCAAAGTCAGATTCTTTCTTCTGAGTGAATCCCTTGACAACTAATCTTGCCTTGTATCTTGGGTGTGAATTATTTTCTTCACTTTTCAGCCGAGATATCCATTTGTCCTTGAGTGCTCTATCACCGGTAAATATTGGCAGGTTGGTCTTCATGAATCTTGCATAAGAACTTGAGCGCTAAAACTCCTTGTTCTACTTGTGCCCTTTCAATTGCCCTCGTCATTCTTTGCATGGTTGTCATGAATGTATGACGTTTCTTGTTAACAACATCATGACGTTCAACATTGCGATCCATATTCTGAAACAATATATCATTCACTCATTAGATGGTTAGCAATTCGATAAACAATTCAATGCTTACTTTTTTTTATAATATTTGATGGATGCTCATGACGATTGCACATGGACTTTAAACATTTGGGACAACTTAATACACTTAGAGCCAATATTAGGCAATGTTAGGCTATGTTAGACTTTGATACCTAAAGTTCTGTAATGTCAGGCGAACGTGCCCCACATATGCACAAATCGATATCCGACACACATCAAGGTGGTTCACGAGGTGCCACAGCGACACATACATCATAAGCAGTGGAAACATATACAATTTCAACGTTAAAACAACGAAAACGATTTGTATAAACTGGCCCATGATCATCATAAAATATAATGTTAACTTAAATATATTAAGTTACATCAAAATCCCTTGGCTTATACATAGTCTTAAGCCACATAACTTAATATATAAGACTAGACTTGATAATTAGCATATGCCATGTGCAACTTTTCTTGGTCATGAGCAGCGCCACAATCATAACTAATCTTGTCTACCTGCACATGTAAGATCCAATGCAGGGGGGACATAGTCCCATAAGCTTTCGCCTAGTATGTAGAGTCATAAATATTAACAATAAAATCATTTACCTATGCATCTTTAACATAATCATAGTTTAGTATAACTTTTATGCATCAATAATCATAAAACATATAGGATCCATGATCCATAAATAAACATAAGTTCCATCAACCATTCTTCAATTAAGTCATTATATCTTTGGCTTTATCCATTTCATAATCATAATCATATATAACATGAACACTTCATACATTCTTCCTAATGTTCATATCAATAACATAAGTGTCCATGCTAGACCTTTATCTTATTTGTTATCATTTGATAATCGAAGGTTTACCTCGTGACTTTCTTGATCCATCCCCATATAGTCGTCCTCATATGAAGTCATCCCCATTTCATAATGAGCGTTGCTCATTTCATAGACATAAGGATCCTTGATCCTTTCATATTCATGTGGTTCCTTGAATCATTTATATGCCAATAATCAAATGACAATCATATGTTCATTTCAATCATTTATCATAAGTCTTACATGTGTTGGGGAATTAGGGTAACCTTGGTCGGTCATAAATGGTTAGCTAAATCAGGGATGCATTTGCTCCCGTGGACTTTGCATGAAGCAATCTATCATACCCCACGTCTGGGTCATAAAGGCGGGGACATTTATACCTCATCCCGATAGGTGTCTAATGTATAACTCCAACATGCTTATTTCATACAATTATAAATCAATACATTAACATTTTAATCTATTATGACTGAGTATGCAATACGTGATCTAGGTTGAAGCTAACACCAAGGTTGGTTGAACATGTTCCTCCAGGTCGGTTGAACATACCTTCCTTTTGTAGTTTCACTTTCGAGGTCATTTTGGTCAGGCTATAGTTGGTCAAAAAATACGTATAATATATCAAAACATAGGTCTTGAAGTCTAATTTCTATAGGAATTGATTACATATCATTATGATTGTATTTTGAGAGTTATTTCCGAAATACCCAAGCATTATAAATCTGTCATGAGTCATAGTATGATCATTTTGTAAAATATATAATAAGATGTGTACCTAAAGTTTTTCTAAGTTGTTGATATCATTCAATACATTATTCAATTATGGTTCAATACAATCACAAGCTCAAACATTTCATCATCTAAAGATCATCATAACATCATTTAATTTTAGCATAGGAAATTTATAATTTCAAAAGCTAAAACATATTTTAGAACTTTATGTAAACATAATACTTTGTTGTCCTAACTTGCATCTTCACACTTTCAAGACATGGCTCATGCTATTAACATGCTTGAACGGTTATAAAATCACATTGACACAAGGTCAATGTGAAGATCCCTCTAGATACTTTGATTGTTCAAATTCTTTTTTTTTCCTTGATTCTTTTCCTCCTCTTCTCCCTCAAGTTCTAGCAGCCCCCTCTCCTTGTTCCAGTTCCAATCATTGATCTTCTTCTTGTTGATTTGAAGTTGAAATAAAAAAAAATTGAATTGCAATTTCGGATTGAATTAGAGTTGAGTTTTCGATGTGACTTGAGTGAGCAAATGAGAGAGAAAAGAGGAAAATTTATGGTGCATGAACTTATACAGTAAGAGAGTGAGTGAGAATGTGGTCGAGTGTGACACATTGCTGCTCCACTCTATCTTTTTTTTTCCCTTTTTTTCTATTTTCTTTTATTTTGTGGCAGATATTACACATGAACCATCTTCTACATGAATTTCGACGGTGTTGTAAAAAATGTCGATCAAGAGCATCACTACGAAGCTTTCCACTATCTCTCGACCTTCCAACACGAGGGCACCAACGGTGTTGTTTCGGAAGCCTCCATCCCTTACTAGGATTATGTCTTATTGGACACTTGAAAAAACACAATAACCTTATTATCCCAAAAAAGCACAATAACCTCATCTCGTATAGCATGGCAGCCAACTTAATATCCTGCTTCAGGCGACCACAAGAGAGGGTCTACTTTGCATATGATATCAATGAACTCCCGAACACCACCAGGCGACTTAAAGCAGACAAGCAAGAAACCAGGAATGCATGGGCAACAATATTGCATAGCAGCAGAGCACCAGACAGCATCTGGAGCACTAAGAAGCAAGAAGCCGAAGGAGACCAGACGAACACATCTATCAAGATGAAGATTGTTGGAAAAGAATCGGAGCTGTGCAGCTGATACTACTATATATAGATACTAACGATTAACTTCAAGATGTAGGTGGTTGTGGAATGTGGCAGAAACTAGAAAACTATGTGACCACCTTCTAACGAGTCGGAACAAAAAAATGTTCAGAAAAATGAAGATTCCATAGCGTTTATTGAAAATGATAATAGAATCTAAACTCTTGTAAGAGTTTAAAGCGTCAGGAGATGTTAATGCTGGTCTCGAACTGCTTCTGTCATGTTAATACCAAAAAAATATTACAAATCACCGTTTACCTGTTGAATATAGCTTTAATGTCGTACAAGAAATATTATTTTGTTGAAATAACGAGGGCAATCTAATAGACAAGCAAGAAGAATAAATAAATAAATATATATATAAAAGACATCACATACACAAACATGAAACAAATTCTACAAAGTTTGTATATGTTATCATGTAGAAGAATTGTTAAATTCACAGACGCTGCAATCTAAGTGAATAAAGGGGAACTATTCACTTTCATAGTCGTCTTCATCGCCAAAGTAGAAGACAGAAGCATCAGCAGCAACTGGCTTGAAGTCACTGGCAGTGGTGTAATTTGTTGCAGAATCCTCAGAAACAGCAAGGCTACCTTCCTTCTTGCCAGAAATCAGAGGTTTTTCTTGTGCATCTCCTGAAGATACTTTTGCAGCACTATCAGTTTTGGTTGTCGTTTCTTCATGTTGAACTTTGGATTTCAGATTATCATAGCTATCTATTCCTACATTGTCACTTGAAACTTGGACTTTGTTCTTGTTGGATGATGAATCATGTTCTGTATCACTGTCTGAGAAGACATCGTCTTTGTCATCCTTGTTTTTGCTGTGGTTTCTTTTTGTAGAGCTGCCATCTGGCTTGGTATGTTTGCTGGTGCTTGAGCCATCATAATCCACCAGTACAATCTCAACCTGGAATCCCGGACATGGTATTTTCCTCTGCAGTGTGACAAGCTTAAGAATAAAATAGTGTGGGAGAAGTGCTCAAGCTCTTAGCATAAAATTGAAAAGAAAAACTAAATAATTATATGTATTGATGAACAAGCTATAAATAAGAATGATTAGCATTCAAGTAAATCAAGAGGAAGATTAGAGGTGCAGCTGCAACAGTTGGTTCCAGAAATCTTTTTAACTTTGGGCAGTAGATAAGCACTATACGTGGGAAAGCAATCTAGATCATTTACCTTTTCAAAATCATCAAGCTCTGAAGCATCTAAGATTACCCTGTTTGTGATCATTGTTGTATTCAGCCAACTGCAGGAAATCCTTTTTCTCATCAATAATGGTCCGATTTATCGATAAGAATATGTAACTCTAAGTTCACTATCTAATTGATAATAAATTAGAAAAATTCACCAGAAGAAATCTCCTTGTTGGTCATGGAACTGTATTTTGAAATCACCAGCTAATTCTGCAACACCAGGCTCTCCTGGCAAGCCAAAGATCATGACGCCCTTCTGTTTTGATTTGAACCAGAAATCCTCTGGCTGGCAATAGTTTCAGAAGACCAGCTGCTTGTTAGGAAATGAGAATAACCGGCAAAATTCTATAGATGTAGTTTGCCAGTGTGAACAATAAAAGATGCTGAAGTACGAACATCATCTACTCTCACGTTTGTGCGTCAGCTAGATGTAATAGTTGAAAATTATTGTGGACAAAAGCAAGTGCTACCCCTGAACAAATTAAATGGTGTTCAGCAAACCACAGGTTTAGTTGATATTCACTGCATGCGTCTAACTTAATTTAAACTGAAACAAACATGTTTTTTTTAGAGTGGAAATGAACTCATCTACGGAAAAAATATAGTTCTAACTCAGTTCTACTGTTTCTTTCTAAATATTTGAGAAACAATTTTTTTGGCGGGTACATAAAATAAATTCTTCTTGGACTAGGTAATATTATGTACTTAAGTTTAAGAGTTTGGTTGTCTTAGTTACACACCATGTATTTGGTGTTGTTTCCATGCAGCTAATAGAAGTGTAAGTCTTTAACATGAGGATACACCATATTTGTTGGAGCTTGTTATTTTCCCTTTGGAGCTCCTAAGTGAATTTGGGGTTCATTATTTCTGAATGAGACTCAGATTGAAAAGAATTTATAGTCCTGTCTGGTAACTGGCCATATAGACTCGCTGATCCCCCTGATAATTGCATCATTGTGTCTGGGCTGCGAGGGCTCTCAGCCAACACGGATAGTTCAATGTGGATCATCCAAGGCACATTAGCATGGCATACTCCTCCTGTTCGAATAGGAGTTTTTATTTTTAACTCAACTCTCTACTATTCTATGTTACTACCTAAAGAATAGGTTGATAAAAAGTTCAGGAGGGAGGGAGAGAGAGAGAGATGCAAAATTCTGAAAGTTTGAGACATACCATTAAATCCTTTGTCTTGGGATGTTTTTTTGATGAGAATACAACTCCTGAGTGTGAAGAATCAAAGGATGGACCAAGTGAGAAATACAGTTGGGTTTAGTACAAAATAATATCAGAAATTTTCATGGAGATGACTCTTTTAATTTTTGGAGGCGATCAATGATCGTTACATGAACAGAGTAACATTCGCATAATTCTACTGCAGCAATTAAATTCAAATGACATCTCTGAGTTGAGAGTCATGTTCCAAAATCACGCAATCGTCTGAGTTTTGATTATTAGAGGGCTTTCTTTTTTCTCCGGTTTTCATGCTTGACTTTACAAATCTGATTGCAATCTAAGTCCAACAGTGAAGAGAATGAATATAAAAAAGTATCACACAGTTCACACTTTGACAGAAACTTTGTGTTTCATATCTTATGGAATTGTGACAAGATTATGCACTAGTTATTGCTTTTTGTTAAGGACATATTTATTCTTATGGTTGAACCAATAAAATTACATAGAAAGGTGAGGAGCTACTAAACTTATATTACTTGTGAAATATATGCATAAAATGCATATATTTTTTAGGAGCCACATAAAAAATATGCATAAAATGCTGCAACTGAGGATCATAAACAATTTGCCATTACCATTGTGCATGGAGATGGTAATTGAAGGCCTGACCCAATAAGGGCAATTATGAAGACGGAAACCTCTAAGCATACATCTGGAACAAAAGTGCAATTAGTCTTTGATGCCATTTCATAAAAACTTATAAGGGACAAAGAAAAGTTAAAGTACCTACGACCTGGTTGAACTTGGCCCTCGAAATCCACAATTGTGCGCTCAAAGTATTTCACATACCTCTATGAAATTGAGGGAAGAATCAGAATGGTACAAACAGTATGTTATTTGTTAAAACAGTAGTGTTTTTTTTATATTAACAAAAAAGACTAACAATCTGACTTGGGATGACAAGCGCCTTTAAGTCTGCACATCTTCTTTTGTTGTAGTAGTCAATAGATTCATCAGCAGTTTCAAAAATCTGCAGAAATAAGGATGTCATCTATGTTAGTGGCAATATATGAAGATGTTAATGCTATTTTTATGCACAACACAAGAAAAATGGCCCATAAATCATCTTACCCTTAAATATAAGAGGAGACCTGAAATCATTAGGCCTGTTCTTGCGAAACCAGCTTTAGAATGAACAACCACCTTATTATCAGTGTCTTTCTTTAACCATGAGCTTACACTTACACAAAATGCCAATATAAGTTGAATTGATGGACAATTATGGTCGTCGATTTGATAGGAAACAACCTGAAATGATCAATGAAGTATATGTCAAATATAACAGCAATGATCAGTAGATTGATTCACATAAATTCCCTGAGGAACAGCCAAACAAAAATATAAATGTTCATTGTGCAAAACTATCTTAACGAATAACTTGTATTAATTTCTTGATTGCATGAGATTAGTTAGTCATGGAATTCCTGTCAACACAGCAAAGGAAAGCAGACAAAGCAACCTTAGCATGAATGAGAATGAGATGCCCCCTTCTTAATCACATCAACTCTTTGCGCTATAATAAAATTGGAGAAACTAGTATGATGATTAGGATTTGCCCCTGCCCTGTAATTTAATCTTTATTAGATCCAAAAAACATAAATTTCTTCGAAGTACACCTCCAGAGAAGATAAGAATGGTGTATATACATCTAATATCTCTTAGGTAGAATTTTGTCATGAATGTATTACAAATTGGACACATCCATTCTAGTGACACCAATATGATCGAACTTGGCTTAGACCATCCATACTCATAAATAAAATTGCTAAATGCCCTACAAATGTCGAGGTTTTAGGAATTTGACAACAGCCTGTTAATTCATGATAACTTACTATCATACCTTTTCTTCAAACAATGAAACATCATACAACCTCTCTGAACAAAGATTGTACACTTTGTACTTCTCCTGCAAAGAGAAGATCATCAGATATTTATACAAATATTTAACTATATGGGCTACGCACATATGCTGACACAAGAAAACAGCAATTTCTGGTTCGATAGATAGCCTTATCATAGTAGTGTCATAATCGTTTAGAAACAGATATAAATTTATTTCAATCTATTAAAGGAAAAAGAAAGAACTTTTAGTAATTCTCATATACATCAAATTTTAGATGTCAAAAGTAAAGCATCAAAAGGTTATTGAAGATGTTTCACTGCATAATTTGTGTACTATTTCTGGTTTGTAAGCAATTCTAGCATACATGTTATAGAAAACTATTCTCACTACTGAGAAAAGTGCAATCCTTGATGATAAAAGACGAGCCAAACACCTTGTGATGGGTTTCAAAGAACTTGATCATTTCTTCCATGCATTTCCGATACACCTGCAAGTATGTTTTTTTTAGGCTGAATAGACAATACAAAAGCAAACATGTCACCTATAAGTATACTCGAAATGACAACATTACCTCAAAGTACCCCAAAATTCCAGAGCTTATTCGGCCAGCAGGAAATCCCACAACAAGGATACTGTCTGTAATATATGTCAGATCCCAATCAAATCCACCTACCTGAAATTAAGGTCACAAGAGTAAAGGTCTCAATTGAAGATATAATAAAATAAAAATTAAGAGAATTCATCTTGTTTAAAGATGCACAAAAAGGCAGCAACAAACTCTACAAACATTTACCTGGTAGAGTTTTTTGTTCTGCACAACAATTTGTTGAGCCTTGTCCTGGACAGTTTTTAATGCCGTTCTAGATGACTCCACGCCCTTCTTAAGGGTCCCCAAGATGCCGGGTTCTGCAGTTGTGACATTCTCAGGATTCTCATCTTTGACGGGAGAGTTTGTAACCAAAAGTGATCCGAAACCACTAGTCAAACGCTGTAAAGTTGATCTTCCTTCATTTCCAGATTGTGGATTTTCTTGAAGAGATTGTCTTGGAACTGTTAAGCTCCGAGCCCATGAGGATATGCCAGAAGCAGATATCATTGATGGTACCTCCCATAAACTAGTAATCGGTTTAGAAGAACCAGTGTTCAGAGCAGAAGGATCCTTGACATTAGTCGAATTATCAACATCCTTTGAATCCATGGCACCTGCAACTGTAAGCAGTCGTATGATAGTTACTGAAATTCATAATAAGATGTAGAAACTCAGTAGATGCAGAGTGTATTCACAATATGTGTTAGCAAATGCAGGACATATTTTCACCTTGGAAATATCTTAACATATCAAATGAATGACACCATTTAAATGGAGAATGTAGAACATGGGGTTTGTTCATTGTTACATAGGGTTGGAGATTGTTACACCCGCAATTTATACTTTGTAATAATTCGGCAATGTTACTGTAGCAGGTTCCTGTAGAAGCCCAATATTCCGCAGCCCGTTTAGTGGCGCGCGCATCGATGAGTTGCCTCGTCGTCTCCGTCACCTAAAATATAAAGGCCGCTTCCCCTATTTTCTCTCTCCGTTCTAACTCTCTCTCTCCCTTCTGTTGTGCAGGTTTAGGGTTTGATCTCTTTGCTGTCGGCGCTCGTCGGAAAACGAAGGAAGTTGATGCTGTCGTCATGGATGTCGCTGCAAGATCGTCGTCTTCCGTCGTCGGAGCCGGAACTGGACGAGGAGATGAAGGCAGACGTGGATAGACGTCTCAGCAGGGGAATGAGAAGGAACACGAAGAGGATAAAAGGGGATTCGAGCTCCCTTTGGCTCCAAGACGCAAACGTCTACGATTTCTCCAAAAACATATAAGTCCCTTTACACTTTCTTGTTATTTATAGTCTCGGATTTCCTCCCTCTTCTCTCCTTTACAACTTTTATTTCTACAACCGTTTTTACATGATAAAATCTTCATATCGCTTCGGCCTTCTTGTCTTTCGTGACTCTCTCTTGTCAGATTGTTGCA
>LTAE01005967.1:0-14363 GCA_001647135.1 Pontederia paniculata | reverse complement strand
AGTAGCATCTGCTGGGTCTTTTCCCGACCATTGCACTAGCACTTGGGATATAGGAATTCCCGGCTGCTCGATTATTCGAGTAGAAATGATAGCAACAGGAATGGATATAGGACTAGGAACAATATGCGGAGCAGGAATAGGTACAGATGTAACCTGTGAACCATAAGCTTGTTTGAGTTTAGAGACATGAAACACCGGATGGATCTTCGCATCCGCTGGTAAAGCTAGTGACAGACCCAATCCTCTTTAGAATTGCATAGGGTCCAAAAAACTTAGGAGAAAGCTTATGTGTCTCCCTCTTAGCTAAGGATTCCTGTCGATACGGTTGAAGCTTAACAAAAACATAGTCTCCCACAGCAAATTCCTTATCTGATCTGTGCAAATCTGCCAAAGCCTTCATTCTCTGTTGAGCTTTCTGCAGGTTAACTCGTAGGACCCTTAAAACATCTTCTCTGTCTATTAGTTCTGAATCCACAGCCTCAACTTTTGACAGACCACGAACATAAGAGACAATAGTAGGAGGTTTACGACCGTAAACCACTTCAAAGGGAGTGAATTTAATCCCTGTATGAAATGAGGTGTTAAAAGAAAACTCGGCCCAAGATAAATACTTGACCCAGCTGGCAGGACGTTCCATAGCAAAACACCTTAGATACTGCTGCATACATGGTTATCAAACTAGCGATCTTGATCGTAAGATCGTACGATCTTACGATCTTGTGGAAGCTCACCGATCCCGATCTCATATGGAGGATCGATTTTTTAAGATCGCATTTAGATCGCGATTAAGATCGTGGGATCGGTAGGATCGGTCGATCCTACCGATCCTGCTCCTACCTTTTTTTTAATATTAGGTATTATTTTCTATTTCCCTATTGAGACGTTTTGGAGCCTTTGCAAACCCTAAAACTGAAATAAACCCTTTATCCCTGTCGTCAGACATGAAGCCCCTCTTCAAGCTTTGACGTTGATCACAACTGGAGCTCCTCCTGACTACTGAGCGATCGCAAGCTACAGCCTCGCAGGTTCCCTACTCCCCTGAACTCGACCTCTGGTAGACTGGTACTCTCCCTCACGTTTTCTCCTTTGTCATCAATGACATGAAACATTCGCTCGACGCCTCTTCAAAGCTCGACGCCTCTTCAAGCTTTAATGTTGATGCATCTCGAGCCCCCTGGATTCCTGAGCAATCGCAGGTTCTCTGAACTCCATCTCCCATACTCTCCCTCCTTGTGTCTCTTGTTTTTTCGCTGGTGGCTCTTTCCTCTCTATCCGCAAACTTCTTAGTTGTTCTCTTCACCTGTTGCTCCCTATTTACAATATTAAGTTGATTGATCATCCTTTATTGTTGGATTGCAGCATACTAACTCAGTCATGTTCATGTTCGGTTGAATTGTGAATATGTGATGAATGATGACCAATTACTTGTGAGTTGTGGACTTGTAACAGAGTTAGATTTCAGAAATCTACATTCATGTTTCAGAAATCTGGAATCAGATTTCTGAAATCTGAAAGAGGATTTCTGAAATCTGAAGGAATCTGGAATCAGATTTCAGAAATCTGAAATCTGAGTTATTCTATTTGTGAGTGTTTCTTTGAGTTATTGCAATATGAAAAACTGAGTGACTAATAAGTTTCTCTATACTTATATGTTATTGGGTTCACAATTCTGTATTGCCTAGTTTGAAACTATTAGCATTTTATCTGTAGATGGACTTTAGAATTAAAAAAAAATTAGATTTCATATTTCTGAAATCAGACTCATATTTCAAATTCAAATTTCAGAGTTAAATTTAAGAAAGCTGAATTAATATTTCAGAAATCTGAGTTACACATTTCTGAAATCTGGAATCATATTTCTGAAATCTGAGTTCTGAAATTCAGAATCAGATTTCTGAAATATGAGTTATTCAGATTTCAGAAATCTGAGTTATTCTATTTGTGAGTGTTGCTTTGAGTTATTACAATATGAAAAACTGAAGTTTCCTCATGTTGCTAGTGAGTTATCTGAAATGACATTTCAAAAAAGTAACTTTTATGCATAATTTTAAATGGTTATTAATTTCTTTTTTGTTTTACAGGATTATACCTTTATTTCTCAACTGAAACTAAGTTGATAGTCGATACTTCAGAGGAGAAAGACTGTGTATCAATGTCAGTGAATTCACTCTTTTCTTGTTAATTAATTGCTCTCGTTGTGCATGATTTTTATAAACTTTGTGGGTATTGTGGTCATTCCTGAAATCTGAAATCAGATTCCTGAAATCTGAAATCTGATTTCTGAAATCAGATTCTTGAAATCTGAAATAAGAAATCAGATTTTTGAAATCTGAGTTAGTTCAGTGAATTCACTCTTTTCTTGTTAATTAATTGCTCTCTTTGTGCATGATTTTTATAAACTTTGTGGGTATTGTGGTCATTCAAGAAATCTGAAATCAGATTCCTGAAATCTGAAATCAGATTCCTGAAATCTGAAATCTGATTTCTGAAACCAGATTCTTCAAATCTGAAATAAGAAATCAGATTTTTGAAATCTGAGTTTCAAATATCAAGTTTGCACATATGTATTACAACATTAGTAGGATTGACATTTTTATTTTTTGTGAATCTTTTTATTAAATTTTAGAAGTTAAGATCAAAATTTTTAGTATTGTAATCAATATTTAAACTTTAGAAGTTAAGAATCTTAATATCAAACATTACAAATTCATTACCATCTCTTATATTAAATTAAAAAATATTTTTTAATACATACGTAAGATCTTACGATCTTCGATTCGATCTTACGACCATCGATCTTACGGCACCCTTTCGATCTTGGGTAAGATCCCGATCTTGACAACCTTGGCTGCATACACCTGTTCATCACTTCAGTTTGCCCATCTGACTGAGGATGATAAGCAGTACTCATAGACAACTTTGTAGCACTTAACTGAAATAACTCCTTCCAAAAAGCACTGAGAAATATAGTATCCCTATCTGAAACAATTGTTCTAGGAAAACCATGCAATTTAACAACCATATCAACAAAGAGTCGTGCCACCTTAGGAGCCGTATAATGTGTAGGAAGAGGTCCAAAGTGACAGTATTTAGAAAGTTTATCCACAACCACCAGAACAACTGTATTCCCATTAGATAGTGGTAAAGATGTTACAAAGTCCATAGAAACATCCTCCCACACTTTCTCTGGAATAGGAAGAGGTTGAAGTAATCCAGCCGGAGCCAAGGTGCTGTACTTTATTTGCTGGCAAATAGGACACTGATGAACAAATTCTTCAACTCTAGCCTTCATACCTTTCCAAAGGAACTCAGAGCTCAATCGCTTATAGGTTTTAAGAAAACCCAAATGACCCCCAACCGGAGTATCATGAAATTCCTGCAATATGATAGGAATTAGGGAAGAATCGTGAAGAAGGAACAACCGATGTTGTTTATATAACAAGCCATTCTTGTATGTCAAACCAAACTGAGTTTCTGTCCCCTGTAGAACCTGATCCAGCAGAGTCTTTAACTATTCATTTGTTTGATACTCCAACTTAATGCTATCAATGACATTATAGATGGGCATTGATAATCCACAAAAAATAGCTCAAGAAACATCTTGTCTAGATAAAGCATCTGCTATTCTATTATCAGCCCCTGGCTTGTAGGCAATAGAAAAATCATATCCCATCAACTTTGCAACATATTGCTGTTGCTCAGGTGTTTGAATAACCTGAGTTAATATTTCCTTCAAACTCTTATGGTCAGTGCGAATGATAAAGTGCTGACCTAAGAGATATTGTCTCCACTTTCGAACTGCCTCGACAATGGCAAACATCTCTCTTACATACACAGAAGCCCGTTGCATACTAGGGTTTAATTTCTTACTGAAGTAGCATATAGGATGAGTTCCCTGTAATAGCACCGCCTCTATTCCACTATCAGAAGCATCTGTCTCCACAATGAATTCTTTAGAAAAGTCGGGCAATTGTAAGATGGGAGCAGTGATTAGCGCGCTCTTTAAGGACTCAAAACTCTCAGTGGCTTGACTTGTCCATTTATAGTTATCCTTCTTCAACAAATCAGTTAAAGGGCTTGCATATGAGCATATCCCTTTACAAATCTTTTGTAATAATTAGTAAGTCCCAAGAAAGCCCTCAACTGCTTGACAGTAGTCGGAATTGGCCATTTTTTGATGGCTTCAATCTTAGTATCATCTGGACCCACTCCCTCTTGAGATACAATATGACCCAGATACTCTATCCTGGTCTTGGCAAAACTACATTTACTTTGTTTGACATAAAATTGATGATCTTGTAGACACTGTAGAGTTATCTCCAAATGATGTAGATGAGACTCCATATCTCGGCTATAGACCAAAATATCATCAAAGAAAACTATAATGAACTTTCTCAAATACGCAGAAAACAACCTGTTCATGATAGCTTGGAAAGTAGATGGTGCATTAGTCAGACCAAAAGGCATGACTAAAAATTCATAATGACCTTCGTGTGTTCGAAATGCAGTTTTATGCACATCCCCATCATGCATCCGAATCTGGTGATAACCTGCTCGCAGGTCCAATTTAGAAAAATAAGTTGCACCATGTAATTCATCAATAGTTGGAATAGGAAACTTATCCTTGATAGTCATGTTGTTTAAGGCTCGGTAGTCCACACAAAATCTCCAAGTTCCATCCTTCTTTTTAACTAACAGAACTGGAGAGGAAAAAGGACTCGAACTGTGTCGAATCACTCCTTGATCCAACATCTCTTTGACCAATCTTTCTATTTCAATTTTTTGGAAATGTGGATACTTGTATGGTCTCACATTAACCGGCTTCTTCTCATCTTCCAAATGAATATAATGCTGGACTTCTCGAAAAGGTGGTAGTGCTGTAGGAGTAGCAAACACCTCTTGAAATTTGTCTAATATGTCCTTGAATCCTTTGTCTTTCACTAGCTCCCTTTCAGAATCTGGTGATATTACTGTAATCAGATGATAATAAGCCATGACCTCCCGTGTCTTGACCAGTCTTCACAGCTGTTGGAATTCCACTTTTTGAGGCTTTGCTAGAACTTCTCCCTTCAGATGAGCTTCCTTTCCTTTCCAAGTAAAATCCATGGACAGCAAATTATAATCAATAGTAATTGGCCCCAATTTTTGCAACCACTGAACTCCCAGAACCAAATCAACTCCTTCAATTGGTAACACATAAAATTATCAATGAAATCCAACTGCTATACTGAAAATTCAAGTTGAGGACATATTCCTTCACAACTTAGTTTATCCCCATTCCCTATCATTACCTTGAAAGAAGATGTCGGCTGAATAGAAAGTTTTAATTTTTTTGCAGCTCTTCCTTGAATGAAATTATGGGTAGATCCGCTGTCAATTAGAACAGTAACCTGTTGCTGCTTAATTACTCCAGTCAACCTCATAGTTTGGGGTAATAATACCCCAGACAAAGCATGCAAACTGATCTCTACCGGATCATTAATCTGCTCACCCTTTTCTTTCTCCGTTAAATCTTCTACCCATTCCTCTTCAGTTGTCATTAACAGTAAGAACTTAGGCTTACACTTATGTCCTTTATGGAATTTTTCATCACAATTGTAACAGAGTCCCCTCTCTCTTCTACTCAACAATTCAGCAGGTGATAATCTTTTTAAAGGCAAAGATGTACTGTCACTAGCTGATTTAGTATTCACACCTGGTGCTATTGAATTAGAAGAACTATCAGATCCTGTCTTCAACACTGTCTCATTCTGTGGCAATTGATTCACTGTTTTTGACATAGATGGATACGTTGAATTTGAAACTCTATATCCTTGTGCTTTGCTTTCTCTTTGTTCAGAAAATTTCTCTTCCTGCAACTTGGCTAAACCTATTGCCTCCATTAAAGATTGAGGTCTAAAAGATTGTACTTCTCTCCGAATATTAGGTTTAAGTCCCGAAATGAAACAAGAAAGCAAGAACGTCTCCGGAATCCCTTCCACTCTATTAGATAGTTTCTCAAATTGTGATTGATACTCCAAAACTGAACCAATCTGTGTTATCTTTGTTAATGCCCCTTGGAAATCTTCGAATTCCGATGGTCCGAACCTGATCTCCAAAGCTTTGATGAACTGTTTCCAAGACCCCAATTGCTTGTTACGATGCATCCATTGATACCACTGCAATGCAGATCCTTCGAATGCAAATGCGACCACAGTAATTCGATCTTCATCCATTACTTCATAGAATTCCAGAAATTGCTCCGCCTTAAAGATCCAACCTAACGGGTCGTCACCTCTGAACTTAGGGATTTCCAATTTAGTGTTTCTCAAGAAACTATGAGTCGACGAAGAAAGATGATTAGTACTTGTTCTTGATGAATTTGATACATTTTGCTGACAATTTTCACTCTCTGCCACAGGAGTATTGATCTTCTTGGCAAGAGAATCGTACTTGGAATTCAAGGAATTCATACCCTCCACAAAAGCCGCAGATTGTTGTTCCATCATGGCTTGGAGTTTACTCACTGCTTCCTCCATCCGTGCCCACCTTGTGCCTTCCGCCATTGATGACTTCTTTGGAGCTTGTAACTCCAGTATTCTTTGTTGTTGCGGCGTGTCCACTCAGACGAATTTTGATATGCTCTCAATGAAAGCACCAATGTTACACCCGCAATTTATACTTTGTAATAATTCGGCAATGTTACTGTAGCAGGTTCCTGTAGAAGCCCAATGTTCCGTAGCCCGTTTAGTGGCGCGCGCGTCGATGAGTTGCCTCGTCGTCTCCGTCACCTAAAATATAAAGGCCGCTTCCCCTATTTTCTCTCTCCGTTCTAACTCTCTCTCCCTTCTGTTGTGCAGGTTTAGGGTTTGATCTCTTCGCTGTCGGCGCTCGTCGGAAAACGAAGGAAGTTGATGCTGTCGTCGTGGATGTCGCTGCAAGATCGTCGTCTTCCGTCGTCGGAGCCGGAACTGGACGAGGAGATGAAGGCAGACGTGGATAGACGTCTCAGCAGGGGAATGAGAAGGAACACGAAGAGGATAAAAGGGGATTCGAGCTCCCTTTGGCTCCAAGACGCAAACGTCTACGATTTCTCCAAAAACATATAAGTCCCTTTACACTTTCTTGTTATTTATAGTCTTGGATTTCCTCCCTCTTCTCTCCTTTACAACTTTTATTTCTACAACCATTTTTACATGATAAAATCTTCATATCGCTTCGGCCTTCTTGTCTTTCGTGACTCTCTCTTGTCAGATTGTTGCACGTTTTCTCCATCTTCTTTCATGTTTTCTCCGCCTTCTTCTACTGCTGTTTCCATGCTGCCTTCTTCTACTGCTGTTTCCATGCTCTCGCTCTCGCTTTCTCTTATTGCTGTTTCCATGCTCTCGCTTTCTCTTGCTGCTGTTTTTTCTACTGCTTCAGTTTCTGGTTCAGTTTCACTTTCTCGTACTGTATTTTCCTTTCTCATTTCTTTTTCTGGTCGAGGTATAACAGAGATCCACAAGGTACCTCTGAAATCTGACCTAGTGTAAAATCATACAGCCTCCATTTCCATTCTCAGTGGCATGACTACTCTCACTCACTAGAGAGCAATCAGGAATCCATACTTCAAACAAATGATCTAAACCATATATCTCAAAAAAACACACCAAAACCAGAAAAGGATTTCCAAATGACTCTTTATATTTCTGTTTTCTTGGACTTGTAATTACTGACATGGTGATCCATGTCCAAAACTTTGCGGGATTGCAAAATTCGAATTAGCATTTGAAATCTGGAACTATAAATAAATAAGGCCTAAATTAACCTGTTCAAGGTAGAAATCTTAGAAACAACAAAAAAGGGAGATGCATAAAACGAAATGGGAATCTGACCTTTTTTTGCGGATTGCTGCACAAGAACACTATGATATTACTGGATCTGCCCTCAATTTGGAGGACGAACAGGACAAAAGGCGCTCCTCTGACAGTGGAACGAGGAGCTCTGTTGATAGATCACGCTCCGTGCAATGAACCACTCCGGATCTTGTAATCTGTCTTCAGGCGATGAAAGTCATCGTTCGTCGTGCGTGCCAAAACATTGTCGATTCAAAAGGAAGAAAATTTTTCATATTTATTGATGCAACTTTATAAAGAAAGTGAAACTAATCATATTTGGATTTGGTTGGTAAGAAGTATTTTGATTTTTTTTTATTTCAGTATTTGCTTATATGTGTTTGAATAATTATAAGTGAAGGTTTTATAGGCGACACTGTCTTTTGTATTTTTATTTTTAGGATCTCCATCTCTTTATTTGGTTGATTACGTATTTGTATAATGTACATAATTAATTTTAAATAATAGTGGTGTTAATATTCTTCCTACCTAAAATTCATTTTTTATTCTTCTCAACTTTATATCTTATGTTTTGTTATGTTATTTATTTTTATCTTTTTATTATTTTGTGTTTTTCTTTCTACCACTGTGTAAGTCGTTTTATTATAAAGATTATTAGTTACTTGTGAATTTATGATCTAAATGTATAAGTTTTAATTTAATTATATAGTTTTTTTTAACTTGATAATTTTTATAAAGGATGCTTTGAACAAAAGATGTATATTGATAATATGGATTGTCTATTAAATTATTTATATATAGTTAAATAGGGTAATGCATATTATTCGTAATTTTAAATAGTTAATAATTTTTTTAGATAATATTGAGATGTAAACGGATCCATAAGAAAATGTTAAAAGAGAATATTTAGGGGATATAATAATCACTTTAAATGAGTGCATTTGCATATAAAAGTATGACAACAGTAATCAATAATCTAACGGGAAGACAGACCGATTTGATCACATACAAATAGAATCTTGGTGTGGACATGTGTTGGAATGATTAAAAATCAGGATAGTTTTTAGAATAATAAAATTCCTAATTAAATTAGGATCCTTAACAAAAATTATGCAGCCCCAACCCGAATTTAATTATTTTTTTAAAATTACTTGTTATAAAAATGTTACTTCAATTTTTTACATTTTAGCTTTATTTTTCCCGCATCGTCGATTTCATTGAATATTATTAATGATTCAAACTATTTTGGTGTAGGAACTGTAAATTTATCATTAGCTTATTTATATATAGTTGAATTGAGCACTATTACTATTCTAAATTATTTTGGTGCAGTTGAATATGAAATTAACTGGATTGGGATGCGATAATATTATGTGTATTTAAAACAAAAAATTGAACTTCAGAGTTTTGATGTAATTTCAAAGTTATTAAACTCTTTTAAGCATTTAATTTGATTTCAAATTTATTATTTTAAACTAGGGCCCGATCGATCTGAAAAGTCATAATAGTCTAGGTCGATTATCTTTTTCTCTTTGAATAATTTTATTATAGTCTTTTATGTTTAAAAATAATCCAGAATACATATATTGATTTTTAGACACGAAAAAAATTATTCGACTTAGATCCATTTTCACCTCTAGTAAAAACTGTCAAAATGGATTAGCTAAACCCACCTGTTAAATGAAAAAAAAACACCTAAAAAGTTTAAAATTTATGAGGGCACTTAATTAATTTGAAGTTGGATATATGCACCATATAACATTAATAAGCTGTTTAATTCAATAATCCATCTCAATTGATTAACTTTTCGTTGCGATTCTTATTTAATAAACATAATTAGTTTCTCAATTAATCTATGTTGCCTTGTATTTTATTTTATGGCGCACGCATTATGTATATAAAATTGATGAGCGAGTCACAACTAATTTAAAAATGCTCCGATTAGCTTCTTTAGTTATTGTTAAAAGAATAGTTGGGCGCTTATTTGAGATTTTAATCCATATTGTAAAACTCGACCCGGCTCAGCCAATCGGACCAGTTGGATCGATATCCGAGGTCTAAAATGAGTCAAGGTCACTCAAAATTCTGGATGCCAATTGGACCACTTTGATCCGATCAAACTTGGTCAAAACTCAGGTTGAATCACTCAACTCAGCGGTTTGACCAATCCGGCCAAAAAAAATTTTTTTTTCAAATAATAATAATAGAAGTTTAGTTTATTTCTTTATAGATAAATAATCTACTAAGTAAGATTTAAAATAATTATGTTAAATAAAAAATTAATGAATCAATCGAGCATATTAGTATTTAATAATTATCTTTGATCATTAAGTACTATTACAAAATTATGAGTTAGAACTAAAAAAATATCATATTATTATAATTAATAATATGTGCTCATGTATTCTAATTTTACACCTAATTTTTATTATAGTGACTGGACGTGATCACTCCTTTTCTTTTATAATTTATTTATTCTATTCGATCATTTGATCCGATCAGTCCGACCTGACCCGGGTCCTAATTGAATTTTAAAACATTGGTTTTAATGCAAAGTTAGTAAGCATTTTTGTTAATGACTCATTCTTTGTTTAATGAATTTGATGTAGGATTCTATTTTACTTTGGATTCAAATTAATTGCAATATTAAGATTCATATGCACCAAAATTTCAAAATTCTAAAAGCATTCAATAAGGTTCAAACTCAGGGGCGGAGCCAGACAAATTATTCAGGGGGTACATCTTTTAAACTAATATCATCATAAAAAAAATAAAATAGTATGAAAAAATATAAAGAAAATTTCAAATAATTATGATATTTATTCTAATAATTAATTTCGACGAGATTTTCTTTTTTGAAATCTATCGAGAATGACATCGTTAGTGATAGTACAAAAAATATTTTTAATGTATGCTACTAAACAATCATTCATCCATTGGTCACCTATCCAATTACGCAATTTATTCTTCACAATATTCATCGCAGAAAAAGTTCTTTCAACTGTTGCAGTTGTCACAGGTAGAATCAGAGACAACTTCAAGAGCAAATAAATTAATGGATAAATCTGATGTTTTTTTGTCTCCACCAACTTTTGAGAAAGATCACCAAGTCCTTTCAAATTTTGAAAGCGATTATCTGAATGCATACCAACAATATAGATTGAAAGTTGATGTCTGAGTACTATAAGATTAGCTTCAGTAAAATCATTGGGATAGAACTTGCCCAACTTCACTAATTTATCCACATCAAAAGCCTAAAATTCATCAATTAGATTAAGGCAAGCTACACAAAGAAGCAGCTCCATATTTGTTTCATTGAAACGATTGTTAAGTTCCTGAAGCAACATATCTATAATCAGCATAAATAACTCAATCTGATAATAATGCAAGTTTGTTATTTGTGGAGCCTTACGTCGTGATCTCCCTCCAACAATAAATATATCATCCATGTTAGGTATTGAAATATCATGATCATCACAAAAAGAATAGACATCTTTCATAAGCAATTCTCATTCTTCATCCCTCATTTTTTGTAATTATTGTTTGCATATTTTGACGAGTGTGATGGCATTTATAATATCTTGATCTTTTCTCTGCAAAGCTAATGACAAAGCATTTGTAATGCCTAGCACAGTTAACATCAAGTGTGAGGTAAAAACAAAATTAAATGATTGTAAATACTTAAAAAGAAAATGTGCTTCGCCTCTCTTTTCGTATTGAAGTCCTTCATCTTTGATAAACTCTAATAGGTCAATCACAGATGAAAATATAGTCTTCAAATTCACAAGTGTGCCATAATGTGATCCGCATCTTGTATCACCAGCTCTTTTAAGTCCAACTGTTTGATTCAACTCTCGACCACTCTGTAATTCACCACTTTTTAGTGCTTCAGTAACTTTAGCAATTTGACTTTCCCGTAGCTTATCTTGACGTTTACAAGATGCTCCAACCAAATTAATGAGCATGTTAATCCAATTAAANAAATATTTCTCTATTCCCATACTTAACTGTAAAAAAAATATTAACATTAAATTTAATTTGAGCAAATTGTAAAATAATTAAGAAAAAATCTACAAAAGAGTAAGTAAATAAACATATCTAATTTGATCTAAGAAAAATAATATGACAAAAAAAATTAGATAAAATTTTAATATATATTATTTTTTGAAAATCAAATGCATATAAAATCAATAATGATTAACATGCAAAAAATAGATGTTAAAATAAAATAAATATAATGAAAAATAATTATGGAGAAAAAAAAATTTACTTCGGAGACTTTCTTTGCAGCTTTGAGAAAAAAAATTGTGACTTTTTCACAAAATTGTGTTAATTATATAGATGAGTTTAATAAAGTTATTACATTCCTATATTAATTCTATTTAGACTCCAACATTAATTAAATTTATTATTTGAACTTTAAAACTAATTTAACTCGCTATGGGCCGGTTAGATATGATATTTGGGCTTTAATATGGGCCAATGAACCTGGATTAGATCATACAGTAGATTAGAACTCATAACCTATCAATTACACTGCGCACGTCGGCTGACCAAAAATCCAATGATTGACATGTGAACATACGCTACTAAAATATTTTTATATTTTCAGGGAGTGCCAGTGCACCCCCTTGGCCCCCCTCCTTCCGCCTTTGTTCAAATCTAAAATAATTATAGAAGATCCGCGTAAGGAACAAAACTTGAATATTTTCTTTCCTTTCAAAAATAAAATCAAAGTGCTTGTGAAAATAGCAGGAATGTCCACACAAAAAAGATAAGCTTCAGTGAGCTTCGTAACCAATTAATTGACTCCGTCGATTAACTGCCCAAAATTCATCAAATTAATCGAAGCGAATTATTAAGTTCAAATCGAGCAACAAGTTTCTTAACAAATTTTTTCGGACGGTTAAAGGTAATTAATTGAATTTTTGATTAAAAATGTTAGTAACTGATAATTAAAAAAATTGTATTGTTATATAAGTTTATTGTTAAAATTTATTATTATTGTATAGATTGAATTTGTAATTTTTTTGTTTAATCACATTTGGTATTCTAATTATTTATCAATTTTTATCTTTAGTTATGTTCATTTTTTTGCATTTATTTTTTTATTTTAACACATATTTTATTTATTATTTAATATATTTCGAGATTTATGATTTTAACAATATTTTTATAATACTTTTTTGAATTATTTTCATTTATATCCTTCGAACTATTGTAAACTTTCATATTTACCCCTAAATTATAAAACTAGGTAGAAATAGATATAAACTTTTCTAAATTGATCAATTTCAACCACCATTCTTAATTTTTATTTTTTATATTATTTTAATTTATTAAATTATTATTTTTCTCTTGTAAAAACACTCCCTTTTTTCTCTCTCTACTCTTCTCTAGCGCCTCTCTCTTCTCATATTCTCTCTCACCTCTCTCTCTCTCTAGCTCCTCGTCTACATGCGTAGGTGCGCGTAGTAGAAAGAAGAGAGAGGAAGGGAGGGCAAGTGGAGAGAGAGAGAGGAGAGCAGCTATAGGACGAGAGAGAAAGAGAGCCACTAGCGAAGAGGAGAGACAAAGGGATAGTGTTTTTTAATTGGAGGATGAATAGTAATTTAATAAATTAAAATAATATATAAAAAAATCAGACTTGTGGTTGAAATTGATCAATTAAAAAAAGTTTAGACCTATTTTTGTCTGATTTTATAATGTATGGATAGATATAAAATTTCACATGATTCGAACTAAGTGAAAGGCCACTGCTCACCCTAAATTTCTTATTCTTATATTTTTTTCTACTAATTAAAGAAGACTATGCGAGAAACAACGAAAACAATATCAATGTTCTTCTTTATGTGTATCATTTGAAGACATTATGGATGATGGATTGGATGTGCTAACATATACACATATAAACAGGATTGTAGGAAGCTATCTTACATAATCTGAATTTAGTTCTTATGTTAGTTTTGAAACATATATATCACACTTATTTTGAAACATTGCATTAGCTTCAATTAAGTAAACAAATTTATTTCCAAAAGCGACAAAGTTACGATAATTATTCTATCATGTCTTCATTAATTCAATTTGAACCTTCATCACTAGCTATTTTATATCACTCAAGATATATCGAGACACCCCTTATTTCACATAAGATATAGATATAAGTTGTTGAGTAAATTATATGATTATGAAAATTTTACCTTTTCCATTAATTCACTTGTTTAGTCTCTAAAAGTCTATAGAATTAACTGTTTAATCTAGGATCCCGAGAATATTTTGATGATCACAAATTTGTAAGGGAACTTAGTTTGTATTGATGAACTTGTTGAGCTGAATTCTGTAACAGGTTGATTCAAGTTCAGAATATGAAAGGTCGACCAAAGCTAAAAGAATGGACGACCTATGCACACGGAAGATATTTCAGAAGAAGCATATGTGTGCAGCGGTCGTCCTAAGAATATAGAGAGATCGACCGATATTGAAGGAGAATGTATGAGAAGAGGGATCAGAGTTTGACCGGTTGACCAAAGATAAAGGAAGGACGAC
>LTAE01005966.1:0-25154 GCA_001647135.1 Pontederia paniculata | reverse complement strand
TATATATATATATATATGAGATTGCATAAATAGTAACATAGGTGACTTCTTATAATAGGTAAAGGAGTAGTTTAGTAACAAACTTAAAATTATGGGATACTTTTGTTATAAATCAAAGTTAGATGGCATATTGGATTCAAATCTGAGGAGTCACCAAGTTGGTCAAGATTTATCTTTTCACCTCACCTGAACAACTGATTAGTCAGATGCTACTAGCCCTGGTAGGAGTGTTCACTAGGTTAGGTCAACCCGGTGAACCCGACCATTCGAATCGATCTAACTAGACCTAACATTGGACGGGTTGGGTACAGTTTGAAAAATTCCAACCCGAGTGAATCGGACCCGACTCAATAACCTATTTTTTTATTTTTTTTTAATTAAACTAGTTTTAATTTAAATTAAAGGTTAAATTTAATTTCAAATTTAAAATATATTATAATAACATATTTGAAGTATCTGTAAAACTTATTTTATGCTTTAAAATGAGTAGTAAATATAACGATTCATAGTAATTCTAAAAAATAAAATAAAAATGAACTAAATAATAAAAACGATATTGACTGAAGGATCCGACAACACGACCCGATCCAACCCGACTTTGGACGGGTCAGGTTGGATCAGATTCGTATGCCAAAAATGGCACCATCCGATCCAAATTTACTCGACCAAAGTTAGTCGGATCAATTCCGATAGGGTTCAGCCTAATCCGTGAACACCCTAAGCCCTAGACACAGGTTGGTCTAGACCAAAAAACGTTAGATGATATATTTAAACTAATGTTAAAGTTGAAGGGTAGTTAATAAACATTGCTCATTTGAATTCATTATTTTAGGAATAATTGTTTCCCTTTAAAAATGAAAAAGAAATAAAATAATAATAATTTAAAAAGAGTCGTAATTCATGCAAATAAGTAAAATCTGAATTTTCAGTTTATTATTTTTCAGAATATTTATTCCATGGAAAATAGTACAAAAATATCTAAAATCTTAATTCAAAATAAAGGGTGCATTATAAATTAAGGAAAAAATAAACAATCAAATATATATTAATTATTTAAATGTATGAGGTTGCAACAAGTTCCTAACTTCTCATAATGCCATGTAACTCGTAGAAAATAAAACTAAGATAAAAATTATAATAAGAGTCCAAGTAAAGGAAACTAAAAAATAAATTTGAATATCTTATGTTTAAAATTATTCTTTTACTAGAAAATTTTAAAAGAATATTTAATTAATTAAAAAAGAGTACAAAGTCAAATAAAATTAATAAATTTGAAATTAATTTTAATTTATTATTAGTTTTTGAATATTTGTTGTGTGAAAAAAAGAAAATAACTATGATTTTTAAAAAGATATAAATTAAGAAAATTTTAGTTTGAATTTATGAGATTCTGAATCATAGGTTTATTGGAATAATAAACAACAATCAAATAATAATAATAATAATAATAATAATAATATAAAAAGAGTCCTAATTTTGTAAATTAGAAGCGAAAGCATGGGGGTTAAGATGTCTCATTTTGAAATGCAAGAGCTGAGACTATATCGAATCAGAATTCAATGCGACTCTAATAATAAATAAATTAAATGATAAAAAATAGAGGGTATTAGTGTGAGATTAATACTGTGATCTCACGGTAAGATCAATACATCATGATAGTCATAATATTTTTAATGGTCAAGATGAATATTTGACTCAAAACATCTAGAACACTCATATAATCGATGTTGATTATAACGGTCAGGATGCATTGTTCTCACCGTGAGATAAGTACTTCTGATCTCACGCTAATTTATCTCTAAAAAATATATATTTATAATAATATAATAATAGATATTTTATTATGATAGTACTAATATAGTGATAATGACAAACTAAAACAAGTTAAGCTTATTTAGTTTCATTCATAATAATACAAATAATAATATTATAACTGTAATTATAAACTTAAATCTATTAATACAAATATACTTTAACTATATAAAAGTTAAAAAATATTGTTAATCCAGCCAATTCTTGAATTCACAAATCCTACTTTTTTAAATTTCAAAGCATCGACAAGGATTAGAAATATAATTATTATTTTTTATCATGTTAATCTTATTTTAGGGAAATTTGGTTGCAAGCACAAAAATAAAATTTTAATCTAGGTCTTGTAAGTTGGTTGAACAAAGGACATTGCCTAGGAGAATTCGTAACTTGTTGCTAGATTGCTAGAATGGTACGATCTCATTTGAACAAATAGAAATTCAACTTGTGGGCAGGGAAACAAATCAAACAACAGATTTTTTTAGCATCAAGAGGGAGATTAGCAAACTCTGATATTTTTTGGCATAAAGATCCACCTCCAAAATTTCGATATATTTTGTACCAAGATCTATGTACCTCTACTAAATTAACGAATAGTGCATTTTCTTAAAAAACACAAGACTGTGATGCAATAAAAATAACATTCTAGAAAATGAAAAGATATCGTGTTCAGTAGTCACCATGGCACATTGTAAAATGCCTCTTTAATTAACTAATTATTTATTTATTTCTAATTATATAAGCCCTTGAAAGTTGTAACGGAAGGAGAAAAAACAACTCTATAGTTTATCGAAGCTAATTAAATTGAACTTCTATGTTTATTTTGAAACGTTTTTGGTGGATGTAGAATCTCAGTGGTTCGAAAGCCATGTCTAAAATAAACATTCAGATATTAATAACATTTTAAAATTTAGAGATATTTGTTTGTCAAATTATTTTTTCGTTATGTTAGATGTCAACAAATTTTGATATATATTAGAGGCAAATGAATGTAATAATTGAATATTTTTAACATTTTAATAAAACAATATTGGTTAATATTTTATTTATGTCTAATACCACATGTCAAATTTCAACCAAATAAATAAATTTAGCTCCCAAATTTCACCTATTACTATCCACCATGAAACTTAAAAAAAAATGAAAATTACAAAAAATACAGTGAAAAATAATAACTTCCAAATCATCTATAAATTCATCCTAAGTTTATGATTATCCATCTTATAAATATATTTCTGTATTCATAAGAAATTGTTTATAACTTCTATCAAAATTGGATCTGTGGCGCAATGGTAGCGCGTCTGACTCCAGATCAGAAGGTTGCGTGTTCGATTCACGTCAGGTTCATTCTTTTTTATTTCTAAGAAACATTTTTAGACAAATATTTCACTTCTACGATAAAAAGGTTATAGTTTGGTACCAATCCATCGAGTGTAAAAGATGGTTGTTTCTGTATCCATTGTTCTTATCCTCTGTCTCTTGCTGTGCATATTTCATGCTTCTCGAATTTAGACATATATGCAATCAGGACAACTCATACTTTCTTCTTTTTTTTGTTCCGAATCTTCCGATAGGGTGCGATATATTTGAGCAACTATTTGCAACAGAGCAAAGACAAAATGATTTTTCCTCTTTCCTATTGAACGAATATAAAGTATCATATATACATTATGTTATACACTTGCAGAACAATACAGGAAGCTCTGTGAGGTGTTGCATCAGAGCTGTTTCCAATGGTCAAGCAAAATGATAAGACCATGTGCATAATAACAAATTCCTGCTTCATCTGTCTGTGATTTAGAGAGACTCGTCATTATCTGTATCAAGCTCAAGACCTTCTGCAGCTAAAAGTTGGGTGATGGCCCTCTTCTTGTCTTCCTCCGCCTTTCTACGCATCAGATCCCTCTTCTTCAGGACAAGTGTATGTCTCTTTAATGTACTGTTGAAGTATTCCATCGACGCCTTCTTCTCCTTGGCCAAAATTCTCCTCTCTTCTTCAGGATCAATCTATTACATAATAAGATTCATAAACACAAACAACAAGGAACCAAGATATAATCTCCACCAGAATGCAGTTTATGTTGCTTGTGAAAGTGTTTGTTACTGATATCACACTTCTTTTTTTACCTAATACAGAAGATACATGCCCAGAAGTATAAATAGGGACATCATATTATCATCTAGTAGAAACTACTTTTGCAATAAATTTCAAGCAAACATGAAGTAGGAACCTTTGATCGAGAGAGACGACGCGCTCGGAGATTCATCTCTCGCTGCTGTTGTTCAGCCCAAGCTGCAATGGCCATATCACCGCGCTGATCAAAAGCTTTTCGTTTTTTCATCAGCCATTCCATCCATGCCTGAGAAGCCTGGTGAGTGCAACAACACAAAGATTTTAGCACCTTTTTAGCGGTAACAGTAGGAGATATTGAATATTGATATTGAAAAAAATAGAATAACTCTATAGGACCTCAGCAATATGTCGGTATAAGATAGCACAGGTAAAGTGTCATGTACGTTGAATTCTAGTGAACACTAATTGAATAATCAAATTTGAGACTAGAAAAATCCAGCTATGCTTTCTTATTTATCGAAAAAGCCCAGATATATTCAAATATTTGACTTAAGAACATTATATTTATTGTTTTCCCATAATCTGTACTAAGCACCATATCTTGATTTTTTTTTTCTTGCAAAATTGTGTCATGGCTAATTAATGGTAATGTTACAAACTCCAGTAGTTATATTACAATTACACAGTTGGATAGATTAATACTACTCCCTTTAGTATTATTAAGCTAGTATATTTTTTGTTTAAAATACTGAAAGCTTAAGTTTCAAAAAGTAAAAACTACACACGCACCACTGCCCTTCTACCTTTGAACTTCACATGAATTCACACAAGGTACTGTATAAGTGGCAGTTAGATGTATCTCTACTGTGACATTCCAAGAGACTAACAACAACAACAACAACAAAGCTTTATCCCACTAGTTGGGCGGCTACATGAATCATACAACGTCATTGCGCTCTATCAATAACTAAAAATAAAAAAAATGTTATGACTGGTTCTACATATGACAATAGACGCACTACAGTACTCATTAAGAATCAAATAAGGGAGGTAAATAAAAATGGGGGAAAATGCAAAGGACAAGATTTATGAAATAAATCCTCCTCATTGATGTACGAAATATAGACAAGCAAACAAATTCCACTAGACACATTCCAACCGAAGACGAAAAGAAGATTGATGAATTTGTAATGAACAACTCAACTGGACCATAAGCATAACCAAGAATAATTTTTATATTTTGGTACCCTATCTTTACATAAGATTTTAAGTTGATACCCTAACTTCATTTTGTAACTAATTGATAATTCGACTATATAATCATTTCAGAATTGGTCCCTTTACCATATTATAATATATTTTTGT
Organism: Pontederia paniculata; assembly: GCA_001647135.1. Lineage (NCBI taxonomy): Eukaryota > Viridiplantae > Streptophyta > Magnoliopsida > Commelinales > Pontederiaceae > Pontederia > Pontederia paniculata. The sequence continues at coordinate 19,906 of LTAE01005966.1, read as the reverse complement.
TGATGTGACGACCACATTATATATTTTAATGAATAATTTATTAAGATCATAACCAAATTAGCTGAAATATAAATTAATACCTCTAACTTAAAAGTATTACAAACATAAAAGAAATAAACAATTGTCGAAAATAAACTTTTTTATATAATTTTTTTTTAAGTTCGAGTGATTTTCAATATATATGAGTAGCAACCACTTGTGTTTTTATTATATTTGTATATTATAATATATTTTAATTGATGTGGCAACTACATCATGTGTTTTAATTAATAATTTATTAATGATTTTTTGTAAAAAATATTTTGTAACTAGTCGTCCCCTCAACTATATAATTTTTTTCACAATTGATTTAATTTATATATTATAACTATTTTTTGATGATATGGCAGCCACATCATTTTTTTCACAAATAATTTTTTTTTGTGATAGACACATCAATCACATGTAAGAAAATCATTCTAACTTAAAAAATATTTATATAAAAAATTTATTTCCGACAACTATTTATTATTATTTTTATGTCTGTAATCCTTTTAAGTTGGAGATATTAATTTATATTTCAGCTGATTTGGTTATGATCTTAATAAATTATTCATTAAAATACATGATGCAGTTGTCATATTAACAAAAATATATTATAATATGTAAAAGGGACCAACTCTGAAATGATTATATAGTTGGGGTATCAATCAGTTACAAAATGAAGTTAGGGTACCAACTTGAGATCTTATGTAAAGATGAGGTACCAAATTTGAAAATTACTCGCATAACCAATACGACCAAAAGAATAATAATACAAACAGTAATAACCGTATGAGATAAAGATGAGATACCTTCATTGGATTTACTCGATGGTCTTTATCATATTCCTGTCTTTTCTCTTCATCAATTAGAAGCTCATAAGCAGCTTGAATTTTTATAAATCGAGCTTCAGCTGTTTCCCCTTCTTCAAGAGTTCCTTTACCATCATAAACTTCAAGCAAGACAAGAACAACCAACTGTGTGTCCAACAATACTAATGACGCAAGCATCACAAAAGGATGTCTACTACAGAAACCAAATGCATGGTGCAGGTATGATATGGAAATTTCAGTAATTACAGAAATACAAGTCAGGCATGGAAAGCAAATAAAATGCTAGACGACTACAGTGGTGAGGACAATCGAAGCTAAATAGCATACCATCTGGGTGATAAAATTTGGCCAATCTTCTGTAAGAAGCCTTTATCTTCTCCTCGTCAGCATCTCTTTCCAGCTCTGCGTTTATATGGATAACATGTCAATGCAGTAATAAAAAAGGGGAAAAAGAAGCAAATTCATGTCACGGTCCTTTAATAATTCAAATAGATGCAATATGGCAATAGGACAAGACGAGAAGAAATAAGCAAATTTTGAGTAGTTTTGTTTTAAGAATTCCACACAAAAGACCCCAAGTTGAAGTAAAAAAAATCCGCCTTTCTGAGTAAATTTGGGCAAGCATTTCCTAAGACAGCTCATTAGGATCTGATCTCAATCTTGACAATAACAAAAGAATAAGAAGAAATAAAGAACATAATTTGATCCTCGTTTCTTAAGAGCTGTTCGTAAAAGAATCCAGAATTGACGAAGGCGTTTGATTACGAGTAAATTACCGAGCGTGTCGTAAGGCGACTTCTCGGAACTCCAATTGGCGACCCTGGTAAGAGTCCTCTTGTGATTCGAGCGGTACGCGGTCCCCATCCTCGGGAGAACCTCGAGGACGAAAGGAGAGGACGAATAAGATGGCGAGGGGATCCGAACATTAGGATTCCTGCACGATGAGGCTAACCCCAGTCGGCCATGGCCGCCTCTGTAGCAGTAGATGAACGACGTGACCACGGCGTTTGGGCGGCAAATCGATCTCAAAGTGCTCATCCTGGGAACCAGAAGAAGGAGCAAAAGCGAGGAATTCGGGAACCCGGATCAGAATTAGGGTTAGGGTTTGGAGAATTTGGCAGTCCGGGATTTCTCCCTCCAGTTAGCCGGTCCCAAGCCCGGATAAAGGAGGAGGATTGTGTTAGGCCTCGACAGCCAACGTAAAACCTCGTCGAATCTCATGAACATGGATCAACGAATCGCAATGGCGTCGTATGATCCATGTAGCCGACCCCACCTAGTGGGATTAAGGCTTTGTTGTTGTTGTTGTTGTTTGGGAGATTGGTGACGGAACGGCTCTGGTTGTTGTGGAGCAGGAGAGCGCCGGAACTGCGTGGAAGTTTCCCGTTTGTCCACAAGCCTGTTGCTTGTTATACATTTTTCTTGAAAAAATATTAAAAATAAGAAATACGAACAAATAAAATAAAAAAGGAGATTTGATAATAAAAGTTGAAGTGCAATTTTTATACTGACCAAATTTATGCACCACACGACGTTTTGAGAACTCTATTTTTTCTCTTCATTTCTTATGCGAGAAAAATTGTGACACAAATAATTTGATTTTTATTAAAATATGTAATAAATAATGGAACCATGTGTATAAATGTGAGTCCACAGATTGATTGTCCCGCAGCACTCTTTTCTTTTTTTCTATATTCCAAAGTTTGCCTTGATATAAAATTTTGATAGTGTCATGTGATGCAAATTAACTCAGTACTTAAAAATTTTGTTTGTGACATGTCAAAAATAGCATTCGGTCCGATTTTGATCGTGCCGATTGTGTTGACCATTTTCAAATATTTTTTAAACAAAATATAATAGAATAGAATTGAATTTATATCATATAATATAGTATTTAATATAATTATATTATAAACTGGTAGTTAATAACTAAATACTAGTATATGATATTATTATATTAATAATTAATATATATTAGATAAGAAGATGTATCAAAATATTTATGATACAAGTTAAATCACAAAATTACGTTGAAGGAACGATTTGAACTCAAAAATAAGTGATCATCTTGACTATAAATAATATTGTGCAGTACGTCTCCAATAAAAAATTATATTTTGTATCAAACAGTTCATGGTCGAGCATGTCGTACTCGGATGAGCAAGTGCTCATTGGACTCTTGTTGTGTCGAGCTGAAATTTCCAAAGAGTTTACTTAGGTTGTGTTTGGCAATGTTAAAAATAAAGTTTTAAACAACGGATGACGTTTGGACTCGATCAAGATGTTATTTTGATGTTTGGTAAAATAACTTGAGAGGTAGCGGATAGAGGATGATTGAATATTTTTTATACGCTATTTATTTTAATGTTGGGAGGGTGAGAAATAGAGGTTACACCTTTCGATTTGGTCAAAATATATTTATGTTGTTTTTTTTAAACTATGTCAACAATTGTAATGTCTCCAATTGGACCTCCATATCTATTTTTTCAAATTTATCACACTTATCCATATTACAAAAAAATCTTCATTCATAACAAAGATCTACAAATTTGTGAACGTCTCTATCTCTTGGAAGCTTAAAGGTTTTTTTTTTCTTTGACCAAGGATATCTTCATTTGCTACGTCATTCTCTTTTTTAATACTTATTATTTGCAGAAAATAATACTAATTGAGCACTTGTTTATGGATACTACTTAAAAATTCCTTTTATGTATGTTATTGTTATTATTATCTTGGAATCTCAGTTTGCTACTTGAGCATTTCTTTGGTTGCTACTTGAGCATTCCATTCTATATCATACTTTATTTGTATTCTTCAGAATTTTTTGGATGCCCGCAAATATATGAATATTTGCATCGCTTCGAAGCTAAAAAGTATTTTTTTTTCTTCAAATTGTCTAATATTGTTATCTTTGGATGTCTTTTTTTGTTACATGAATATTCTTTTTTGCATACTATTTTTTTTGTTATTCTCTAGAGGATTTTTCTAATCACTTCTTTTCTTACCATGGTTTATCATGTGATACACCATGACAATGTAAAGGTTTTAACATTTATATATATACTCTTTGCGGCATGTGGCAAATCACATCAATATCTATGTATTCACTTTGTGTTGCCTTGTGGCAAATATTTTTTCACTTTGTGTTGCCTTATGGAAGACATTATGATGTGCGTCGTGTAACAGAAAAGATTCGAAAATGACGCATGTTGTGACAGCTCTAATGGCAACTGATTTTACACTACAAAGGTAAGTTAAAATTTATAAAACACCAAATTACATAACTACTACTTTCGCAAGTGAACGGACAGTTATAGTACTTTGGGATCGATCCACAGGTTGATCAACTAGGTTTTCAGAAAGATTCTTAACTCAACTACACTAGTCTAAGAAGAAAATGCTATTAGTTGGGTTTGTTTTTGGGTTTTTAAATACGAGAAAATAAACAGAGAAAATATCAATGATAAAAAATATTTTCAAGCTAAAGCTTCACCCTAGGCTCGTCTATAGTTGTCAAACATTTAAAACAAATGAATTAATTTTATAAGGAGTTCAAAAAACAAAATCATGCAGCATTTCATTGTTCACTGATCCAATCCAAGAACTCAATCTTCAAAGTCTTAGATTGATTGAGAAAGTTATCCAAGGGACAGATCCACTTTCGTCGTAGGAATATCTCCTGAAATTCTTTAAAAATAATATGCTTGAATCAATTTGTTAAGTCGTCACAACCTGTCGTCACAAGCTAGCATGTTTTCCATGTTACGCCTGATTCCTCTACACGTAACCCCAAATGATTCCTTCAAGACTTAGTCCTAGTGAGGATGTACAGATAAGGACTCGAGTTGGTGTCAAACTCAATATATGGATCGTCACAATCAATTGTCACAAGCGAACACTCCTAGTCGTGACAGGTTTTTTGATTACACGACCTTAGGCGATCACGATCAGGAGTAATCCCAAACAAAGAGTTGCTACCAAGACTATTAATAGTGACTAATCCTTCCCAAAAATGCACATCAATTGATCATCTTGGTGTGAGACATATAAAAATAAGGAAAAGTCATACCCGTCTGTCGCAAGATAGTTGTTCTTCAATAATCGTGATAGATTTCTCAGTTACACGATCCTGGATGATCCGGTCAAGGCTTGATCCATATGAAGAAGAATGAACGTAGATTTAGGGATATGAATACTTCAAGGATTTCTCAATTATCAATAGTTGTGACAGATTCCTCGGTTACATAATCTCGAGTTTGACCCGAATGAAAAAAATCAGTAAATCGATGGAAATTCAATAAAATATTATTTCTCAATGGTTATGACAAATTCCTTGGTTGCACAATCTCAGGTGATCTTGGTCAAGGCTTGACCCGAATAAAGTGAAACAACTTCAATAAAAACACAGAATATCAAATATATTCAAGTTTTTCGAAATTGATAGAGGATAAAGTAAGTCAACTTCCATTGAACTAACTTGAGAAAGATCAAGCATTCCTAAGTAACTCTTCCTCGGTTAAATTAGAACGCTAAATCGATTTCTAGGTTCATCACAACCTCATCACAAGTGTTCTCACAGTTGTCGTCACAGGCAGAGTTGTGACATGCGATAATTTCCCAATTGTGATAAATGCACAACTATGAGTGATCATTTCTAGGCTTGGCTCGTATGGAAAACCTACACCCTTTCATTAAAGTAGTTGTCTGTGATATATCCTTACTTAAATAAGTCGTAGGTCAAATCACAAGTAGACACTAAGGAATGAATCAATCCAATAAACTGCGTCATAAACTTTGTATCGACCCGAAAAGACCTAAAGCGAGTCAACAAAATGGCTTTTTTCCAAAACCACTTAAAAGGATGATCATGCGAACAAAATTATCACCTTAAATCATTTACAAGTATTAAAAACATTGCGATAAAGAACCAAACTTGCAATCCAATTAAAAGACTAGGAATGATTCATTGATGAAAAAAAATGACAACTACAAAATCTTCCTGGGGCTTCACACCTCAGAAATAAACTAAACTAGCCCCTAAGTCACATGAGGGACAATAGGAATATTACAAAAACTAGAAAGAAAGCTAAAGACTTCGGAGGCGACTTCTTCCTTGCTATCACTCAAGAAATTTCCTGGCCTAATTTCTCTTCTAAATGATGATAGGCTTCTATTTAAATAGACTCCCTCAAGTCGCATCTCCATCATGTCTTGATCAAGGAAAAATTCACCATGACTGTGCGATTGTGATCTCCAATAACATCCGGTAATTTTCTATTGTGATCTTCAATAATCGTCGATAGTTTGCTCCAAAAGAATTTGCTTGCGAACTAAGGCGTCCCTAGTCCTAATTTTTTTGGATTTGATTTGTCCAAGGCGAATTCTTTCTTGAATTATGATCACTTCAATCGTGGTGTCATCACTCCAAGCTATCATTCCTTTCTTAATTGGTTTGTAATATATTTTCATAATTGGGCAATTGGAAACCTCTTTGATAATTTGCCTCTTGATTGTGGGAATTTTCTTCATCAATAGTGGTGATTGAAATTGAAAAGTGAAGGGTTGGATCCTTGCTTGCATATTTCTACATTATTAGCTCCAAAATTGCATAATAAAGCCAATTTTATAACAAAATGTAATATTTTCTTAAACTGAGTTAGTCAAATATAGAAATATTGTAATTTGATAAAAAAAGTGGCAAGAAAGACTCAAGTGACATGCAAAACACGATAAAAATAGTGACATGAATGAGGGATAAAAATGATGTTTTTAGCCACTCATCACATTACTTATCTTATTCAATTACCAATTTTCCATTATCGACTTCAGTTTTGCCTTGCATCATCTTATGCCAACTCATTGTGTGTTTGGTCCTAACAAATGTGATATTTTTATTTCTCCGACCCCACCTAGTAGGATAAGGCTTTGTTGTTGTTGTTGTTTATAAAAAAATATGCTTATCATTTTATTTGGTGATTGTGCTACATAAGATGGAGAAAATAGTGAAAAAAATAAGAGCAAATCAACTTTTATTTGGAGTAATGAAGAAACAATTATATTTTGTGATGTTTGTCTTGAATACATATTACAAAATGGTCGTGGACAATGATTCAAGTGGCATCTTATTCAAGAGAAGTTTGAGAAAAAAAACTAAGCGTGAATGTCATTTTCAAAGTTGCAAAAATAAGTATGACTCTATGAGAAAAGATTGGTTGTTCTGAAAAAATTTAAAAGGAATAGAAATAGGTTTAGGATGGAATCCTAGTACATGAACGGTTGATGGTTCAGATGAATGGTGACAACAACAAAAATAAGGTGAATATATTTTATAATTTATTTTACTTTTTAGATCATTAACAGTAGTATAATTTTGGCTTCTCACTAGAACATTATTAATCTTGAAAATAATATTTTTTTTCTTGTAGGAAAATAAAGATGTTAAAAAGTTTTGTGAAAAGGGTTTAGATTCACTTCTTGAAGATAAATGAGAACAACTATTTGGCGACTCAGTCGCTAATGGAGAAAGTATTTATGCATCTTCTATGGATCCTCGCCATTGAATGTCCAAAAGTTTGTAACTAATGAAGAACAAACTAATACTGAAGAACACGGAGAAAGAGAAGTACAAGAGGAAGAGGAAAAGGTTGAAATAGACTATGAAGAATATCAAAATACTAACTATTATAATAATTTAAGAAATGATGAACTAGATAGTGATGAGTTCTTTTAGAAATTTTGTGGAAGAGGTAAATAGAAGTGGAAGTAACAAAACTAATGCACCAAAAGAAACTAGAAGAATAATAAAAAAACTTAGCAATCCGATACAAATGAAGTGTAAGAGAAGACAATAAGCAGGATCAGAAGGTAATAGAATTGCATTGGTTATTGTTGAAGCAAATCAATTGCGATATATAGGAAGGAAATGTATCCTTACCTTCAATATTATGGCTACATGTACTTTTGACATGTGCTTTACATTTGTGTCAGCTAGCTGGGAAGGATCAACACATGATACTCGCATATTTCTTCATACAATTAACACTGCAACAATGAATTTTCAAAGCCTTAGAAGTACGTAATATTTTTATTTACATCTATAATATGGTATTTTTGTTTGAGGGAAATTCTTAATGTTTTTTTTGTTTTTAAATAGGTAAATATTATTTAGTGGATAAAGGATATATGGATAGAAAATGGTACCTAGTGTTGTATCCAAAAATATGATACCACCAATCACAATTTCAACATGAACCACCGAGAACTGCTCGAGAAAATTTTAATCGTGCACATTCATCCATTCGAAGTTCCATTGAAAGATCTTTTGGTATTTTGAGAAAAAAAGATGGGAGACATTGCATCAAATGCCACTATTTAGTATTGAATCACAAGTAAAGATTATAGTGGCAACATTTGCTTTAAATAATTTTATATGCATTAATTCGCCATATGATCCATTTTTTCTATTATGGATTAACACCCAAATTATATGTTTGATGATGACCTTCTTGATGTTCAAGGTATATCGTCAAATAATGAAAGTACATTGGGAAGATATCGAGAAATGAGTGATATTCGTAATGAAATCGCCAATTTATTATGGAATGCATGTAATGCAATTAAATTATATGTTGGGAGATTTATGATGAATAATACAAATAAATTGTTACATGCTATTAATATTATTGATATTAGTATATAGAAATTTTATAGTGAAAAAATTAGAGGCAAAGTTTGAAAATAAAGTTAAATTATATATTTTTTGTTTATACATGTTTAATCTACCTAGAAAAACTTTATTATAAATTAATTAATTTTAAAATATAATAAAAGTTTTTCTATGATATTAAAATTTAGATAGTTTATTACAACAACTCATTAGACCCATTTATGTTATTTTGTAGTTATCAATTAATTTAACCGCTATATTTATCAAACACTTAATAATTTTACCTAATTGAACCACTAAATACTAAATCACTAATAGTTAATCGCTATCAGCTATCAAACCGCTATTCACTTATTAATCCGCTTTTAATGCCAAACATTGCCTTAGCCCATCTCAATCTCCATATCTAATAACACCTCAATTTGCTTATTGTTGAATGTGGTTGTCAACCAAAAAATATTTTCGAACTCGAGATTACTTATGTGGAAATAAATTATTAATTAGTCTACCTCAACTTTATTATTTTTATAGAAGGTGTTTTTCTACCGGTAGTCTTTGTAAATTACTAATAATTTGAATTTAAAATTACTTGGATCCATCATATTATCTTGTTTATTTATTTTAATTTATAGTCAATCTGAATTGCCTAACCATCCAAATCATCTCTGAAGTGGCAAATTCAAATTACCTGTGAAGGGGCGTCTTTCTAAATTATCACTTAAGTGGTAATTTTATTTATGTTTAATTTTCATATTCATCTTTTTATTTTTTTAAATAAAATATAACATAATAAAATATGAGTAAAATATGTGTGCAACCTTTATATTAGAGGGCAACCCCCTACTTCTACTCACATTTATATATAAACTTATATATATATATATATGTATATATATAAGTTCAATAATGTGATTATAGGCTCCCGATTGGATGAGAAATTTTCTGCTCTTAGTTGAGAAATAAATTTTATTTTTCTTGAGAGAAATGCACAAGTCATCGTTTGGAAGCCATATGTGAAAATAAAAGTGCATCTATATCATTTTATTAATTTATCAAAAAGGATATTAGGTTTTTTTTTACTTGCCTAGGATTAGAGTTGGAGGAATTCCTAGAATTTTTTTCTTTTTCTGTGTTTTTTTAGTAACTAATAGACATTTTTTTCCTTGAAGTAAAGGTTAAATCGAACTAAGAATTCTAACTAAATTCAGCAACCAAAACGGTTTTCCTTCTATGTAGGAGACTTTTGACTCTACATATGTACTTTACTCCCATCTCTCTCATCCCTCCTCCACTGGTCTCCATTTTTTTGTACTTTCTGTTTTATTATTGTCTCCTTTTCTTAATTGCTGTGAGGTATGTGTTCTTCTTGTTGGTTTCCACGTTCTCCTAAAATTTGAAGGATAAACTAACTGTTCTGGAGACTGGTGGTGTGTCATTGTTCTCACCTTTACCAACATGATTCTTTATGTTTCCTTTCTCTCTCTCTCTCATGCTCTCTCTCTCTCTCTCTCTCCTTTTTTTTTGGTTTGAAAATATAACATACCAGATTTCTAATGTACAAGTTCAAATGACAAATGTTGAAACAATTATGTGGAACACATCGGCACATGAACGGAAAATTATCACAGATCATTCACGTTTATCTGATATATCCTTAATGTTGGCCAAACAACTCTGCATGATATATAAGAAATTGGATCTCTTTCCCAGCAGATCCTTTAACATTACTATGAATAAGAAATCCCATCAGTGATCAGAGAGAAAGATGATGAACACAGTGAAAACTTTCAAATCTTTCAGGGAATTTTGGAGCTCTCGACATGCATGCACCTGAGAGAGGAGGGTTCATTCCTTGTCCAACCCTCATGGCACATGGATCTCTGTACAGTTCCATCCTGGGCGACGCCGGAGGCCATTTTCTGGAGTTCCCGAAGCCGTCGTATGCAGCGAGTTCAGAAACTGCACTGATGAGTTCAGACACTGCAGTGGACCAGCAAATTCACGCTCCATTTTCTCCATCGTCGTCGTCTTGCATTAGCATTTCCCAGGATCAACTGGCGCACTACGATCTGAATTGTCCTCCTGTTGGCCAAGGGATCATAAAGCAAGAAGCTGAAAGCTATGGGGACGGCAATTCCACACTCACGGACGACGCCATGGGAGACGATTTCTTAGCTGCTGTTCAGGCTGAAAATTGCGAGGGAGCACGCTGGGATTCTTCGCAGCATCAAGAGGACTGGCTTTCGTTCCACAATCAATTCAGCGCCTGTCAGCAACAGCAGCAGGATCAACAAGTGATGTCGATGTTAGCATCGCGCTTGTCCATGTTCAGGAATCCAACCATGAACAGTGCTGGATTCGGTGGCAGTCAACTGCTTGGATTCCCTTCCACGTTTGAACAAGAATCCAAACCTGATGAGGACACTGAAAAGATAGCGAAAAGGCAAAGGAGGATGATTAAAAATAGAGAGTCCGCAGCCAGATCAAGAGCAAAGAAGCAGGTGAATATTGTTTTTTCTGTGTTCCTTGTTATGATTAAATCTCATGTTCTTACTTTCGTCTTTTAGGCTCACGTAAACCATTTGCAGCAACGAGCTGAAGAACTTATTAGAAGGAATGAGAACCTCAAGAGATGGAAGGTAGGAAGAATAAAACATTAAGTTCTTTTACGTTCTATAACAAATTAGTTCTTTATTTCTTTTAACATAACTTTCTTTTGATTAAATTAATTATATAGCAAATGAACCTCACATTCTTTTTCCACTTTATAGAAAGAATATTTTGACTACTTCTTAGGTATTGCACATTCTTAGGTATTTTAACTTTTTTAGGTATTCTTTTGTATCATATTACATGTATTGCACATTGTACAGTCTCTATGGAGTATGTTATGCACCATACTCCAAACCCCATAAGTCAGTGTACACTATCATTTATCACTTAGAGAACATTGATAGAATTGCAGATATATATCTTACATATGAATCATACTTTACAAACACCTAATTATGAATCAGACTTTTCTTAAGTTCATCTCCTTTTGCCAATTTCTTGTTATAGACCGGCACAATTTTTTTTTCTTGAATTCGTCTTTGGCTCCTCTCTTTAGTAACAATTGAATATTTGAAACTTAGACATTATCGATGCTCTCTGTTAAATTATGAAGTTGAGTAACAACATCATTTCTAATCACTACGGTCGTATCACTTTTTTTCCTGAGATGATGGCTTATCATTATTCCACAGTGCAATGCTATGTCTCTTGGATATACAAAAGTCACTCAAAGTTTTAAATTCATGAAATATCACATTTATGTTGATGATTTTCATTCTTCTTTGACCTATAGATTGTATCAAATTCTACATCTAACACTAAAAGCACTTTTTGATCTTATGATTCAATTAATTCTGATCTTTATTCCAACAACACATGTGTTAAAGCTCTGTAACAGAAAAACAAAATTTTCAAACGGAAATAAGAAACATTCTCACATTCATGTCAAAACTTAAAGAAATTGATAAAGATTTGTTAATAAGGTAACACATGCTACTCACAACTTTATACAAAAATGGCTTTCAAATCTGCTCATAATGATTATGCACTATTTTTCTCATTTTTTATATATTCTTAGTAATAATTTTGAACTTTCTAGGACATCATTCATTATCGTTATCTACACGAGGACACTTCAAATGATTTTATATATTTTTTGCACAATGACATGAAACTTTTGAATATATGAAATATGTGAACTTTTATGATCCACATTTTGTGAAACACCAATATAAAAGTAAAAGAACCTAATTGTGACCTAAATAATTAGAGATCACATATATTGGAATGCACCAAATTCAGATTATATTTTTAGATATATTCTCCATTGTTTATCTAACGAATAATCGTTACAAGAATTTATAGTTTTATCTTCGATAGAAGTAAAATGAGAAGTCCATGCCAAAAGATGCAATCATTCATCAGTCATGCATGTCAATATTTTGTGTTGCATTTGTTGAAGTTTCTTCCCCCTTTTGTGCGAAATTATTGTTCAATCATATGTCACTTTAGTCTCATAAAAAATAATTGAAAATTTTTGTTTAGCAATAAACATGAATCTTAATTAATTTTGTTTTTGTCACCCATGTGACTATGATAACCTTGTTGATCCAATAGTCAACAAAAACCAGATTAAGATGCATAGTATGAATTTGACATCCTTCCAAACCAATTAGCTCAACTAGCATATGTTCGGATACATTCATCTTCAGTTCTTAAATTTTTTTTGTTGTCCTATTGTTCAATTTTTTTGTGCCAAAATCAAAATATTTCTTTAAAGGTGTCACATGTGTGTATGCATCAGTATTTTTTAAAGGAATTGCATAGCGTGAAGTCCTTAAATCATCTACACGCTAAATAAAAGAATTTATGACATTGCACTTGTTATTTTCTTTTTACAAAATAAAAAAATACCACTAAAGTAAGACTATAAGTTTTTGTGATTTATTCGTTCTTCTCGCTTTGTTGCCTCTTCCAAACTTAATTTCTTTTGATGTTATAGGCCTTACACATTGATAACACTATAAATTTTATTTGGAGTGAATACATTGTTATTATGACCCTTACAAGACATTTTCCTACCGACAATCCTTGTATTATCAATCTAAACTTAAAATTAATTAGCTCCACCAGCATATTTACTTAGTTTAATTTGTGGACAATCTAAATTGTCTAACAATGTAAATTACTTATGAAGTGATAATTCAAATTACTTAAGAGAGAGTGTCTCACATATTACCACTCAAGTGATAATTTTATTTAGGGTTTAATGTTGGTACACCCTATCTGTATGGGTGTACCATGCGCCCACTCTTCATGGGCCATTAGATAAGTTGACAACGGTTAAATTTTATTTTTTAAGTTTATGAGATAAAACTATCACATCTATAGAGTTATTAATATCTAACCATTATCAATTCATCTAATGACCCATGAAGAGTGGACGCACGGTACACTCATATAAGTAGGGTGTACCAACATTAAATCCCTTTTATTTATATTTAGTTTTCATAATCACACTTCTAAATTTTTCATAAATAAAACATAGCATAATAAAATATACCATATAATAATAACAACACAAATAATAATAATAATAATAATAATAATAATAATAATAATAATAATAATAATAATAATAATAATAATAATAATAGTATACAATGAAAATAATAGATATTATTTAAACAATATTTATATTATATTAATATTATCATATATAGATAACTAATTATTAATTATAAATATTATTAATTCAAATAATATTTTTTATTAATTAATATTTTTGCATTAATTAAATATGGTTTTATTATTATTATTTTATTTTAAGGGTATTAATTACTTAATACATTAGTTTGTGAATTTATGATTTGAATTTATAAGTTTTAATTTAAAAACATAATTTTTTATAACATTTATAAAAGGAATTTTAGTAAAATAATATATATTACTTAGTAATCCTTTTTTCTATAATCAAACGTGTTAATTTGAATAGCTAGTTGAATTACTTATATATATTAAACAAGGTAATGTACACTACTAACTATTTAATAAGTAGTCATTTTTCTATTAGACAATATTGATTACTAGATATTGAGGTAATACAGTAAACACTTCCTTATGTCTTTGTTTCTATTTGTATCTTTCTTATGGCAATAGTTTGAGTATTATATGTTTCCATGTGTTTTCTTCTTTTTTTTCTAATGATAAGTGTTATACTAAGATTTCCCAGACTCGTTTTGGGTAGACATTGTAAACTTGCTTTACAAAACATAAAAAAATTCTCCTTAAGTAAAATTGTATATGCTATCTATGAATTATAACAGGAACCCAACTAACCATAAGGTGCAGTACAAGGGTGCACTACATGCATGCAATTGGCATAGTGTACATGTACATTATGGTCATCTGATGACTCATGGTCACTATTGAATTCCTTTTATATAGTGTACCCTTACTTTTTTTTTCCCAAAATCAATTGATGTCCTTGCCATCGAAAACACACATTTTAATAAGCCTTATGTATCTCTTCAATGGTAGTTAACTGACAGTTCATTCATGAGGGGATTTACCCATCACTTCATTCACTCCCCGACAACCACCACTCACTTTAATTGTCTAATGATCATTGAAGTCTCCTTGCTTCTTACAGTGCCATCAGAGTGGCAGTAGGGTGTCTTCAATCCCATCCTTGGGATCAAGTTAAGGTTGCTCTAGAGCTACACAAAAGCTCAAAGAGAAGGAAAGAGAAAGATGTTGGGTTCCAAATGCTTCTCCATGCCCAACGAGATGTGCCAACCTTGGGATGCTTTACTCCTAACCCCCACGATGGTTCCGAGAGGGGCTTAACTTGAGTCTCAGGACGGATGGAGTAGATTTTTTCCCTTATTGTAATAGAGGATAAAATCCATCCCAATAGCAATCTCTTCTTAGTTCATTCCCTTTTCCTAAGACGACGATCACTCGCTTCACCAAGACATGGATTCGAACCACTACCTTCATGTTAGTTGATCGTGGTGCGTCCTAGAATCCAATGCATTTCGTTGGACCCTAATCATTTTTCTCGGATCGCTCTAGTACTATGGATCGAGGTGTTGTTGCTATGTCGCCAGAGGAAATGCAACACGATAGAAGAGTTCTTTTTAAGTGCGCAATCAATAGTCGTTGTTGATGTTGGGTTAGAATGCGTTGTTCGAGAATCAGGATCTTCAAGTGGAGATGTGCATATTTATACTAATAACTTATGTTTAATATTGGGTCACATTAGCTGAAAATCAACTAGCAACATTGCTTGATACGGATTATGTGAGAAAATCAATATATGCTGCCAAATGTTTCCTTATTTTTTTTGTAACAACCAACTATGTATGAAAAATGAGATTGTACGTTTTGGGTAGACATTGTTAACATACTTTACAAAACATACAAAAGTTCTCCTTAAGTAAACATTGTATATGCGAGCTATGAATTATAATAGAAACCCTACTAACCATAAGGTGCAGTACAAGGGTGCACTACATGCATGCAGTTGACATAGTGTACATGTACATTATGGTCATCTGATGACTCATGATCATTGCTGAATTCCTTTTATATAGTGTACTCTTACTCCCTTTTTCCTTTTTTTTCCAAAATCAAATTATGTCTTTGCCATCGAGAAACACATATTTTCCACAAGCCTTATGTGTCTATTCAATGGTAGTTAACCGACCGTTCATTCTTGAGGGGATTACCCCTCACTTCATTCACTCCCCCGACAACTACCACTCACTTTAATTGCCTAATGTTCACTGAACCCTTCTTGCTTCTTATAGTGCCATTAGAGTGGCAATAGGGTGTCTTCAGTCCCATCCTTAGGATCAAGTTAAAGATTCTTTAAAGTTACGTAGAAACTGAAAGGGAAGGAAATAGAAAGATATTGGAGTTCCCAATGCTTCTCCATGCCCAACGAGATGCACCAACCTCGGGATGCTTTGCTCCTAACCTTACGACGGTTCGGAGACAAACCTTACCTGAGTCTCGGGATGGATGGAGTAGATCTTTTCCCTTATTGTAATAGAGGATAAAATCCCTCCTAGTAGCAATCTCTTCTTAGTACATTCCCTTTCACCAAGACGGTGATTGCTCGCTTCACCATGACATGGATTCGAACCGCTACTTCTTTGTTACTTGATTGTGGTGTGTCGTCCTCCTCATTATAGTCCTCCTAGAATCCAATGCATTTCATTGGACCCTAATCATTCTTCTCGGATCGTTCTAGTATGATGGATTGAGGGATTGTTGGTGTTGGGTTAGAATGCGTTTTCGAGAATCAAGATCTTCAAATGAAGATGTGTATATTTATACTAATAACTTAGGCTTAATATTGGGTTACATTAGCTGAAAATCAACTAGCAGCAATGCTTGATATGGGTTATGTGAGAAAAATAAAAAAAGAGAGTATGACATATAACATACATTTGGTTAAAATTATTAGGTGCTATATGACTTGCTTATATATTTTAAATGTTTTGAGTGTCATCATATTCAATCATCAGCTTATTATAATAATCAATGTCAATGTTTGCAGTTCCTTTCAACTTCAGATCCGGCTTGGACAGGTCGCCAGTTAGACCGTACAACATCACTCTGACGGAATCAATTTTTTTTAGATGAATCTTCATGGTATCAGTTTTGACCAGCAGTTTGATATCCCTACCACGTCTTCTTTTCCTTTATTATTCTTTGAAGATTCAATGTACATATTTTTGTGAGATTTTTTATTCAGATTTCTTGAGAATAACATCTCTTGGAATTGAATAAAATGAGTACCAAGAGAGGGGGCACAAAAAAATATTTGTGTCTTACGAGCAATCCCATTAATTTATTCTCTTTTAGAGAGGTTTAATTCGGCGAGCAATGAGAGCTTGCCATCGGGAACTTAATTACCATTCATTATTGTTATGATGTCAAGGTTTATTCTCAATGTTCACTTAAATGAATAAAAAATTAACTTTCTTGTTGCAGCTTCTTCAAGATCTGTTTGCTTAATTTCCTCCTTTTTTTATGGATATGCTACTTTTATCATTTAATTAATGTTGGATCATATAAGTAGTCTGAAACGTAAGTGAGAAAGATAATATGAACTTAGAAAGAAAGTCAATTTCCTTACGGAATAACTTAGTGATCAAGAACATCTACATGTGAATCACAGCAGAACTAAGTCCAGAGACCCTCAACACAGAAAATAGTTCATTTGCTTTTAGTATTTAATTTTTATCGTCACCATAGTTTTCGGAGTTTGGTTCTAATTAATTAGTTTGTGTCAGTTTGAGTTGCACATCTAATTATATAATGGATAAGCCTCTTAACGAAAATATTTTGCATTCACAAAAATATTATTAAGATGAACTATTTATCATTGCAAACCGACCCTGTTGATTCCTCGTGATAGTTTCTAGTGGCCAAATACTAAAACAATGTTAAATGGCCATAAGGACTCATGTACAAGAAATTCCAGTCTTAGGCCAAACCATCAAGATCTTATGACAAAGCTTGTTGTTCAATCAGAGTGATCAGTTGAAGCTTTCGTTTCTTTTAGCAGTGTAAAATAAAACTGAACTACAATTCATACAAGCGAACTTTGCTGGCTGTGAAGCCTCATGTGAATTATTATGAAGCGAAAGGTCCTAGAAGGAAAAAAAAAATGTAATAATTGGAAAAGTTGAAAAATGAAGTATTTGAATAGAGGAAAATTGATATATATTATCTTTTTACTCAGAAATTACTAATAACTGGGTTACAGGCAGTGCATTCTATAAATTTAGGATTAATAATAACTTTTAGAAAAGAAAAAGTTCTACGCCTCGTGTGCCCTACACACTCATCTTTTCAGATAATTATGACATATATTTATTTGAGGTAAACAACTCCTGCATCCACATAATTATTTAATCTGAAGAAGAACATTCTTAAACAAAATTAGACATTTTCTTGCGCATCAAAACTTTGGTTCATCTTCTTAAAGAAAAACTTAGGTTGAATTTGTTTTGGATAATCTGGTATTTACTTTTCAAAATTATTCCATTTGTGTACAAAAGGGATTTTGATTTATAAGAAAAAAGATAACCTGGTATTTACTTTTTATAAGCTACCTAGGTTTTTTTATGATAATTGCTACTAATTGTAATCCAAACTAAATATCTATATTTTGTATTTTTACAGGGAAAAATAATTGGAAAATCATAGTTAAAACTATCTAGCATGCTTGTGATTGTTAAAACAGTAATTATCTAATTACTTTTATTATTGAGAAAATATTTCCCAAAATAAAAGAATTACAATTTTAAATCTACCTGACTTACGAGAGTCAGGACTTTTAAATTTTAAATTTTCTAAATTTACTCGAATTAGAACTCCTTTAAGATAATTATTATTTATTTTTATTCATTTGATCTTAAAGTATTAATAAATTACGAACATTGATATAACCAATCGATAATGAATAAGATAAAACTTTAAAGGTATTAATTCTTAAATACGTATTATTTTTTCCAAGAAAACAATAATTTAAAAACTAATAACAAATACATTTTCTAGTTTACTTGACTTAGGAATTTTGAAAAAAAAATATTATTTTAAAAATCTAACAAATGATTATTTTGTTTTGGAATTTTAAATTTGCACAACTTTAGTAGGACTCTAAAACTACTTTGAAAACAACAAATATTCTACTTTTTTTTTTATTTTTCCACGTAATAAAGATTCCGGAAATAACAAAAAATCAAAATTTGGAATTTTTTTAATTTACTTGAATTAGGACTCCTTTTAAATACTTATTATTTTTTTCCAAGAAGATAATTTCAAAAATAACAATATAAATTTTATTTTACTTGCATGGGTTTTATAAAATAATTTTTATTTTTAAAATATCTAGCGCATAATGATTTTTTAATTGGATTGCAAGTTTTCTTAATTTACTTTAGTTATGAAGCTTTAATAGTATAACTATTTTGATACTTTTATATTTTACCATGCAACAACTATTCTGAAAATAACATCAAATTAATTTTAATAATTTACTTGATTTATGATTATTTTTTAACTAATCATTTTAATACTTTTTTTTTATTTTCGAGGAAAGCAATAATTCTAAATACTTATGTGAAAAGATCATTTTAAATACTTATTATTTTATTTTTTTATTTTCCCAAGAAAACAATAATTCCAAAAATAATAATATATTCAATGTCTTAAATTTACTTGATTTATGTCTTTTTCTTAAATAATTATTATTTTAAAATAGGATAAAATGTATATGCAACACTTTATATTATAGCGCATTCAACTTCTACTCGTATTTATATACAAATATGTTAATGTGAGCCTCTACTTTGTAGGATCTAGATGACACCAAGAGGGGGGTGCATTGGTTTATTAAACTTTTTACTCTCCTTTAGTATTAACCTAAATGTGTTATATCGGCGGAAGCATATATATGCGAATAAGAAGACAAGTAGAGAGAAGAGAGTAGAGAGAAACACAAACAAACAGACACCGAGTTTGTTCGAGGTTCGGCCGAACTCCTAGCCTACGTCCCTGCTCCGGTCTTCTCCCACGAGATCTCCGGAGTTCACTACTTCCTTCTTCAAAGGGCGAAGGCTCCCTTACAACTTCTCCTTTCTTGCACGAGGACAAGGAGACAACCTCTTACAAAATCCACAAGATCGCTTGGGCCCTTCTGTGTTAGATTCTTCACTTGAATCACAGAAGGGGAACTAAGGCCTAACGCTCAAAGCACTCTCAAGTGTTTATAAATTTTGCCAAAGTTAGTTCCTAAGACTCTTGGGATTAC
>LTAE01005965.1:61170-81847 GCA_001647135.1 Pontederia paniculata | reverse complement strand
TCTCTCTCTCTCTCTCTCTCTCTCTCTCTCGCGGGACTGTTAACGTCTCAGGAACATATCAACGCATACTTCTAAGCTACACCAACAGTTCTTTTTCCCTTCTATTTCATATCTATGCAACTGGACATTTACTGCATAGACTTATCAGTTAGTAGATACAAATGTTTACCTATGTTACCTTCTTGCACTCTAATGACAAAAACCACTGCATCTACTTGTTATACGAATAGTGGCAAGAGCCTTGATAAGCTCTTCAAGTGTTGTGTAGTTTTGTTTGAGACATGCAGTTTGCTGGACTAGTGTTCAGAGAATAATAAATGAGGGAAATAAGGAAGATGTGCAGATTCAACTCTACATGTATGGACCGTCATCGGATCTATAGTGAAGGGTTCAGATTAACACATGGGGTCCTTCATTTTAAATGAAGATAACAATCTGAACCCTTCATTATAGATCTGATGACGGTCCATACATGTGGAGCTGAATCTCCTCCACATATTCCTTAATCCCAAGAATGAGAGCAGCTACTGTCATTCTATAAAAATGTAAAATACTCTCTTGTGCAATCACTCCAACAGATCCACAAACAGTACGTAACCAGCAAAAAAAAAAAGAAAGAAGTAACATGATGTGAAGCCAGAAGAATCACTCTCCCTAAGCAGCACTACTGGAAACAGCAGATGGAAGCAGCATTATGCATGGCTGGTTGATATGGGATTAATTAGCCTTCTAACAAAAATAATTGGGGACATGAATGGGTCCACTCTAAGAGCAAGGGTTGAAGAAGGAAGCACGCCGACCCACTACACTGAGCATTTTTATTCATGAACTTGACTAGATATGGGGGTGCATGGCCCATGGCAGCCACACATTGTGGGGTTCATAGCAGCTTGCTGGTGGTGTTTTCTCTTCTCCCCTCAAATTTAAATGGAATATGTATTGAATAATTGACATGGCATTTCATTTTTCAGGTTGATCTTGATAATAAAAATTTGAATAGTTGACGAGATAATTCAGTTTGGTGATTGAAGTGTGAAAATTTTTATCTTCTAACAGCAAATGTATATTCTAAATTTCCATTTCTTTGCTGGAGTTTCAAGCTAGAACATTTGAACCATTTAATTAGCATGCCACTAGTGTCTAATGGGACTTATCAGTCAGGCATGCAATTCACTTTAAAGTTGATGCACGAACATGACAGACATTTCTCAAACAGGGCATGTGAGCCACATTAGTTAAGTTTGTGAAGGTGCATCCACAAGATCAGACTGGTCTGCCACAAGATTAGAGAGGTCTTATCTTGTTCATGATGAGCTAATAACTATGTAATATAACTCGTCATATGCTTCTCCCAAGTTGATCGAAATTTATCCAGAGCAACAATGATGGCCTAACTTGTGGCACTCATTCATCTTGCCAATTACATATAATGGTCTGACTATAGAGAAAGAGAGGCATATATTATTGCACCATAGAACCTCAATTAATCTTATTTATAGCTGGCTGTCACCATCTACTACATTGGTTTTCCCTATGGCAATAGTCATTTATCAATTGGATTGCATGTATGAAACAAAGCTAATATGGAAATCCTTCCCACAAATCAGGATTGCAGTCTGCTAATAGTACTAGCAACAAGCCTTGCCAGTTTATGATTCTGATCCGGATTCTTAATTTAGACCTTAGTTAGTAATAAACACAAGTCAATTACTCACTGCACAATTCATAAAGAAATATTGCAGTTAAAAGAGGCAAAGATGACTCACTATCAACATTCTGATAGGAGATAAGGGAAAGAGCTAAAAGTAGCTATCACTTGTGCAAGCCAGAAGGAAAGCACGATGCACACTTTTGTTCTTGCATCCACTCAGTAGGAGGACGTCCCATGCAACTAATGGCCAATCCACAGACTCGCTCCGGACACCACCGGATCGATATAAATTGCTACAAACTCCTCACACTTCGACCACCGTCTCAAAACTTTTCTCAGTGGCTACTACATAGGCCCAAAAAATTGTCGTAGCCCCATGTGTTCTGCCACAAGAGTCATCTTCATTCTTCGGAGGAGTAACCATGAAGCTGGCACGGCAGCGCCGGTGATGCCTTTGCCGGAGATGGATAACGAAACCATGATCCCTATAAATGCTGGCACTATCTAGTTAAGGGAGAACAGAGATGGCTGGTGGCGGTGGCGGAGGAGGCAAATATGGTGCGGTGAAAGTGGTGGCGGAGGCCATGACGCTGGAGGGGTCCTGCGGAAAAATAGCTCAATGCCAGAATGATAAAAAGCTTGCATGCTGGAGGATATTCTGAGGTGGTGCTGGAGCTAATATCTTTACCAGAGCAATCACACTAAAATGGAAATCACGTCATACTCCAAAAAACATTTCATATCTTAAAACACTCGTCTTCCAAGGTTTCGAGAATTCAAGTGGTTCATAACAAAGGCGCACTATGACATGAATCAATCTCCGTAGCTTTTATTATGAAATAATGTCTTTGATCAGAATAATTAGAGTTATGATACGACATTTAAAAAACACAACAAAACAATAATATAGCAGCACAGTGCAGAGGATAGTAACTACAAAAGGCTCTACCATCAAAAGGCCTTCTTCTCATATGAGACCAATCCATGAATCCCTCCCTCAACTTGCTGAGCACCAGTTCGGACCTGGGAAGCAACATACCATTAATAAAAAAGTCATTTTGCTGGTAGGGATACCATAAGGTTTGAGGTAAGGAAGATCAGCAAAGCTTATTTAGAAACTTGTTCAAAATTGATTGCAGCTGCTAACGCAACACACTATAGTAATATACAGTTCCAAAACTTAAAAAGGCTGGTAGTACCTCCAATCTTAGAACTTCTGATCGCAGAAGGTCGTGTGCTGATTGCAAAGAGGATGCACCAAGATCCTGGAATCCTTGCTTTACAGCTTGCATGGTGTAAGGAACAAATTTCAACACAGAGCCCTTGTCTGCTACTGCACCAACAACTCCTTGTGCAACCTTTAACTTAAGTGTATCACCTAAGTACCGAGCGTCACTGCCTTTTGTCATAGCTTCAAGAGAACCCATGCCCCTGTACTTCTTCACTCGAAGACCATTCTAGAAAATCAAAATACCAGAAACATAAGTAACACAATTGGAATAGAAAGTTAAAAGTTCCATTATCATACAAAAATAGTATGCATGAATGCTTTTATAAGCATCCATTTCAACAAGCTAATTTTTTTCTAACGCACAGAAAGAAACATAAACCGGAAGATAATATGCCTGTGATGGCTGATTAACAGTCATTCCAGTAGCTTTCTGGACTAAAACACAATTCTTAAGGATAAGGAGCAAGTTGATAGCCTACTTTGTATGATTGTATTTCATAGTAATATGAAAAAAGAAGGAAAAGACATACAGAACATTTGAAAAACACAGCAAATAATAGTAGCAGAAGAAAAAGAAAACATCAGAAGACCAGCAATACTGAAGAAAAAAATTGTTAAGACATGCTATCACCCTTGTCCGAGGCACATTAAGTATGTTTCATTGATGTGTTACTGTGCCTCAGTATCACCAACTTCTCAGATTCATTGCATAACTTCTTCGTGAGTCATATTTTTAATTTGACTGCACCGATCATATGTATCTCAATAAAATGGATGGTTACTATTGGTAACCATTCTTTTCACTTAAAAAAAATTTCTGTATGCATCCAGCACAGTTATAGTCCCTTAGTTGTCAGATATCTTATACAGATCTTAATACCAAGAAGCTAAAAGCACGAGTAACATTATCAACAAAAGTTCAACGGTTCACCCTTTAAGTGACTTGGTGGACTGAAGTACTAACTCACGCTTCGCTTTGTGACTTGCACAAATTTTCTTTTGATGAACTCACAATACAATGGATGCCAATACCAATCAAGGTTAGCGATGCTTGGTTAACTTTATAAGCTCATCTCGAAGGAAAACAAATCCTTTATAAACTCATGGGAGATATTGCGATTATGGAGATGTCAATGCAAGGTTTACGAAAAATTCCCAAACAAGCCATTAATGAGCCGGTATAAGTGAATATACAATCTTTAAATCATTCTTCATTAAAAAAGCATACCTTGTACTCATAAGTTCCAGGAGCCTCATGACTACCAGCTAAGAAGCTACCCATCATAACAGTGGATGCCCCTAGTACCAAAGCTTTAACAATGTGCCCCGAGTTGGAAATTCCACCATCTGCGATCACTGGCACATCATGATCCTTAGCAAATGAGGCAACCTTGTACACTGCTGCGGCCTGACAAATCAAACCAATAATATAAACATTTAGGTATTGCAGTTACTAAACCTCGGTAAGAAATAAAAAAATGCCACCTGAATAAAGAAAGGAATTAAATATGAAATAAAGTTCTGTAACCCCACTATGAGTTCATTTTACGCCAAATATTGCACAAGATGGCTAATGGCATCTGTCTACCTACATGCTTTGTTCTTTCAGTATAGACCCTTAAAGAGGAAACAGTTGGGTTTTGTTCACCGATACAACTCCGTGAACATGAGAAGCGCAAGAATAATGACGGCTTTCTATTACTTTCTTTGTTTTTGAAGTGCATCCCTGATGCAACTGTCCATGGAAAAAGCACTCAAGATGACTTTTCAGTCATCTTACCCTTTCCTTATTCACATCATTTAACTGCAAGCCTAATTGCCAGTATGACAACCGGACTGAACAATGACGAATACAGGAATAACAAAAAATTGTGTTTCATTCGCTAATTCAGTTTCTCATGAATGTACAGAGTCATGCTGCTATCATGATTGAACAAAATAAAGTGCAACGATGCAAAAGAAGAACAAGCTCAATGTACCTGCCCTCTGCCCACAGCACAAACTTCCTGGGTAGTGCATATGGAACCTGACCCCATGCCAACCCTCAGACCATCAGCCCCGGCTTTTACCAGATTCTGGGCCTGAGCAATGGTGACCACATTGCCCCCAATCACATCCAAATCTGGATACTGATTCTTCGCATACTTGATCATCTCGAGCTGATAAATGGAGTTCCCCTGAGAGCTGTCGACGACCACGACATTAGCTCCGGCCTTCACCAGGTGTTCCAGCCTTTCCTTGTCGTCTGTCCTCGTCCCAATCGCTGCCCCAACGATAAACCTCCCGTCGGAACCCACTGAGGGTGCCCCGAGCTTAGGGAACTTCCTGATCCTCTCAATGTCCTCTTTGGNGCCTTTCCTTGTCGTCTGTCCTCGTCCCAATCGCTGCCCCAACGATAAACCTCCCGTCGGAACCCACTGAGGGTGCCCCGAGCTTAGGGAACTTCCTGATCCTCTCAATGTCCTCTTTGGTTACCAAGTCCACGACCTCGCCGTCGTCGTCCACCAGCGGCGCATACTCTAGCGCCTCTCCGGCCAAGAAAGCGGCTGCCTTTTCGAAGTCGTAACTCACCGGAGCCGATTTGGGAAGCGGCCGCATGTACTCGGAGACCGCGACGCTCCTGTCCGAAAGGTTCTCCCAGTCGGACTTCGCCACCACGCCGAGAACCTTCGATTTCGAGGAGCCGGCCTCGGTGACGACGGCGTACGCGTTGGAACCGAAGTCGCCGAATGAATCCGACGGGGAACAGAATACGGGGTCGGAGACGAAGGGGACGCGGCGGGACTTGGCGGCGCGGACGATGGCGGCCTGGAGGTCGGGGGAGACGTTGGAGTGGACCACGGCGGCGGCACCGAGGGCGGCCATGGAGACGGCCATGGCGGCCTCGGAGACGGTGTCCATGGGGGAGGCGACGCAGGGGAGGGCGAGGGGGACGCGGCGGGAGAGGCGGGTGGAGAGGTCGACGGCGTCGGCGGGGAAGTCGATGTAATGGGGGAGGAAGATGACGTCGTCGTAGGTGTAAGAGAAGCCCTGGGAGAAGAGACGGCCGGCGGAGAAGCCGTCCTCGGCGAAAGCTCCGGCCATGGCGACGGGTTTCGAGGGTTTCGGAGGGGCGACGACGGTGGCGGAGGGCGAAGCGACGGGGAGTTCGAACGGGTCGCAGGGTTTGGGATCTTTTGTACGGATCTATTGGAAGATTTGGGTAAAGTGGACGGTAGAGATTGGATCTTGGAGTACGAGACCACGTGGCGTGATGACACAAAGCGACAATAAAAATAATTAACAAAAAATAAGCAATAAATAAATTGGTGCAAATGATAATTATGATATCAAGATTTGTTTAATATAAAATTGGTGTGAAAATATTTTTCATATTTTGCACATGATGCAACTTCATTAGTCAAAGAACAGTTATCCAGCGTGCTGACGACATTTGAAAAGAGAGGAGGATAAGGCTCTTTTAGGGGAAAAAATAGAAAAAAAAAGAAACATTATGATATCATTTTGATATTATTTATTTTTAAGGTACTGTGAATTATAATTTCTGAAAAATTATTTGAAGTAGTCATTAATATTTAGAAAAGTGGATGAATTTTATATTTTTATTTATCTTTTTTAAATCAGAACTTTCAATACATGTACTCAAAACATAACTAATTTGAAAATATGATATTATAAAATTTAGGATAGATTATTTCATTTAGAGGGTGTTTCTCTCTCAATATTTTTTTAAAATTATTGGTAATATGAACTTAAAATTATTTGAGCTCATTAGATTATTCTATTTACTTATTTTAATTCGTAGACAATCTGAATTGCTTAACAATATATATTGTCTATGAAATGATAATCTTATTTATATTATTTTTATATTCATCATTTTAATTTTTTCATAAATAAAACATAACATAATAAATAAATCACAACAACACAAATAACAATAATAATAATAATTTTATTATTATTATACATGAATGACTATAATAAATATTATTTGAATAATATTTATATAATATTATATTATTATGATCATATTATGAATTAAAATATAGCACTAATTGTTATTTATAAGTATTATTAATTAGACTAATATTTTTATAAATTATTATTAATAATTAAAAAGATTATTTTATTATTATTTTAATTTGGAAGGGTATTAATTACTTAAATTCATTAATTTATGAGTTTATAATTTAAGTTGATAAATTTTAATTTAATAATACAAAATTTTTAACTTGATAATATTTCTAAATAAAATTAGTAAAATTAAATATATTTTTTAGTAATTATTTATATAAATAAATATGATTCTGAATTATCATTTAGATTACTTATACATAGTAAATAAGAAAATGCACATTATTAGTAGTTTAATATGTGATAATTTTTTTATTAAATAATATAAATTATCAAATAATGTTAAGAGGTAATGAAGCAAACACTTCTTTATATTATTTAACTTTTATCAATTATTTCAAGCACTAATTTTATAAAAAAATTAATGTGCTAACTAAACATTTAAAAGCTAATTATCAATGGTTATCCCACAATTTTAAAAGCTACTTCATGGATTCTTCAACTCTCTTACAAATTTTGTTAATAAGATCTCGATAACTATTCCATTGTCCAACTTTCCAAAACGATTTGAAGATAAGTTTTTGGTATCTTATTTGCCTAATCATTTGTTTCATTTTTTATTTTAAGTTCAGGTTATGTTTATTACTGAAAATTTATTCAAGTGATTTTTTTATTATATTAATCATTCAATTGGTCAAAGGTCAAATAAAAATTATGAGTTTATAGTGTCGATGATTTGTGAGGGCGTCACAATCACAAGTAAGTTATTTCAAGCATTGTCATGCGTCAAGATATATTATTTGGGGATGTGGCGAGATTTTAATTCTTTGATGTCGCCAATTTCTTCAACAACATGCGGCGTGCCATGTGCTTTGACGTGTTTTATTAGAAAAAGATGGCATGGGCCAATGAAAGATGATGACACACGGAGTCGTAATTGTGCCACAGCGAATCTAACTAATTCTTCATGGTTGATAGGCGCCACAACCTCCGTATTAGACTCCTCACCGTTTACCTATTTCTTTATTGATTGTCATCCTAGTGTTTGGAAAGTGGTGGCGATTCTTCAACCCACACGGCGCTAACTATTATGCACACTGACCACAGGTTGGAATCTCGACCCACCGTCGAGCCCGACTATTTTGGTGTCGTCTCAGGATATGTGTCTGGCTATGGCAAATGAGGCTCCCAGCGAGAATTTTCGTTATAAGAGCTCGAACTCGAGACCTCTACTTAAGCGGAGAGGAGCCGCTAACCACTCCACCACGACTCCGTTGGTACTGTTTACCTATTTCAACAATAAGTTTCAAATTTATTTCGATTTTCTAATTTATATTTTACAAAAAATAATAAATTGATGATCGAGAAGCCTTGTAATCCGTTTTAGACAAAAAAAAGCACTTCCGTCCCAAATCTCCTGCAGGACGATATGTTCATATCATTCTCTTAAACAAGCACTTCCGACTCAAATCATGAGCTGCACCACCCATCGATCGGCCAGAAAACTGTGGACGTCACCGAATGGGGTTGGGTGGAGTGGATAGCGGTTCCTTCCCGCTTAAGCAGAGGTTTCGAGTTCGAGCCCCTCTGAACGTAGAAAAATTTCCGCTGGGAGTCTCACCTGCCACAGTCAGGCACGTAATTTGGGGCGACATCAGAGTAGTCGGGCTCGATGGTGGGCCGAGACTCCAACTCATGACCGATGCGTATAATCGTTAGTGCCGCGTGGAT
Organism: Pontederia paniculata; assembly: GCA_001647135.1. Classification (NCBI taxonomy): domain Eukaryota; kingdom Viridiplantae; phylum Streptophyta; class Magnoliopsida; order Commelinales; family Pontederiaceae; genus Pontederia; species Pontederia paniculata. The sequence continues at coordinate 73,157 of LTAE01005965.1, read as the reverse complement.
TGGAGAATCGGCGTCGCGGACACTTTCACGGACACTGAGGTGACAACCGAAAAAAAAAAAAAAATGTGGACGTCGACGGAGGTAAAAAAATATCAGTATCTAATTATTTTTCACTGCGGCGGTCAGCAAATATATTGCCAATATCTCACTATATATTTTACAAGAAAAATAATTTTTTTAAAAAAAAGTAAAACCGAACGCTAAAAAATGCCCTCTAATAAAGCTTCCTTTTCTTTTTTACGGAGCTTTTTTAATTTTTATACGCAGGAGAGCACGAAAAAATAAAACAGCAACAGCATCGCCGGCGAATCCAAAAAAAATGGAAGGAAGGAATAATTAATTAATTGATTAATTGGAGGACACAAAGATGCGAATCTGATCGAGGAATGTGATGTCCTGCGGGCGGTCCTTGCGCTTAACGTACCCCTTCGCCTCCTTCTCCGAGTACGCAACGTACCCCTTCTCCCCGCTCCTCTTCCACAGACCCCCCGCGTAGCTCCCGTGCGCGTAGTACGCCTCCGCCTCCACCTGCGCCTCCTCCTCCTCTCCGCTGCCGCCGGCGCGATCCACGAGATGGACGGAGATGGGGAGCCGCTCGTAGTGNGTGGATCATCTCCTGCATCAGACCGTGGTTGGAGAACCCCCGCTTGAGCGTGCCGTAGGTGAAGAGCAGCGCGCGGCCTTCGCCTTGAACCGTGGCGGCGTCGTCCTCCGCTCCCATCGGATCAGGTAACCTCCTGCGACGCGATCTCTTCGATCTTTCTTGTGTGTTGCTCGCGATGTGTTCGTCGGAATGCCTCTGTTACCTTCGTCTAATGCTGCGATGGTGGGATTGGAATTATATTATGAGGGGGAGGAGGCGAACGGCGCTGTGGTTTGTTTTATTTTGCTCTGCGTACATGAAACGGTGCAATATGTACGGGTACCATCATAACAAAACTTTACATCTCACAAACCAAATTATTTTTGTACCATATTATTTATCTATTCAATTATAAAAATATTAGATTTATAATCAATATTAAATTTGTTTCTCTTATTTTTTTGTATTTATTGAAATTTAATATCTTGATGTTGAAAAGATAAATAATATAATATTATTTACTTAAGTAAGTATCATTCTAATAGAAAAAAAATAAAAGTGTATATGCTTAAGTAGCAGACATCATATACTTATCTCTTAATTAGAATGTTAGCTCTACTTAAATTTTTTTTCTCACAAATATAACATTCTACTATTGAGGCGATAAATTTATCTACTTAAGTAATAACGCCTCCATTAAACTCTTTTTGATATCGATAAAAGAAGGATAAAATAATAAATGCATATATATATATATCGATGAAATAAGGTTAATGACGTTTGGTATTTGAGATTACGTGTAAGTGTTAAGAAGATTAGAGATGATAATTTAGGGAAGAAAAATTGAATTATCTTAATATTAAATTTAATTTATAGTGATACAATAAATTTAAAAAATTAAAATGAAAACTTAAACTTTTATCTGAATTCGAAAGGTCTCGATCTATGGTTTAGGGTACATTGCAACGTAAACTTATTAACTATAAGATATAATATTTGGAGAAAATATTAGTGCATCTCATATTCTAACCATAATTAGTATTTTTAATATACAAAGATAAATACATGCATAATGCTCTAGAACATGCATTGTCCTGTAAGAGTAAGAGAATAAAAATTATGTAGAGCACATTTTACTTCGTACACATTGATTTTAAATTTGTAATTAAAATTAAAATATTTGAACTAAATTATTTGAAAATGATTGAACAGTACATATCATTATACCCAAGCACATCATGTACCTTGTCTAAATCTTCCCTATAAGAGAAGAAAAGTGCAGCGGGCGATCATTCGTATTGGTGACTCTTACCTTTTTCCTTTTAGTCCGAATTCAGATTGAAAACTTTGAAAAGCTAGGAACAAGTCATTAAATTTAAAATTTATAATTGAAATAATAAATAAAAAATAATAATCTTAAATAAGATCTATCGTAGATTTCAGATTTAACGACTTGTTAGATAAGATATATGATGTATCCGGATATATCATCATTAAATTCAAAATATGCTCCACGAATCTTTTATCCTTCTAGTAATTCCGGACTTCGTTTAGAATTTGGCCGGCTTGTTCATGTATTCATTCATATGAGGCCCAACTCTATGTGCAAATTTTGACTATGTGCTCAAACAACCTCTCATTCATGCACATACTAAAAAACGAGCCATAATTGATGCTTTAATTAAAATTAATTTGCAATCAATCTCTTAGCTTTATCTTTGTAGTCGAGCTGTCTTCCAACTGTAATTTAATCTTTTACATAAATCAGCCCNCCCCCCAATCTGAATATTCACATCAGCCTTTTTATCTTTGTTTAATGAAAAAATATTTCTAGACAATTCAAGCGCAAACGTTCTAAGAAATTTTAGGAGAGCATTTTATTTAGTTATTTATTATTTTAATGATAATTGCTATTTCGGATTATTAGTTCTTTAACTAATTCACCCGATTAAAAGGAAACTCTTTCAACGGTGGCTTTACAATTTTGAACGTAGGTTTTGTCATCGGAGTTTAAAGCACTTATCCATCAAAACAATCACCTATCGGGGAAAACAATATAAGTTAGATGAGGGCGTTGATATAAGGTAAATTTAAAACAATTCAGATAGAGTAAAGTTGGAATATGATTTATTAATATTTAGATAATAAACTATATATGTGTATGAAATATATTGTCCCACTAAATTATTGTTTAACCGTGAGTGAAGAGAAAGGATGGGAAAGTGTTTTCATATGAATGATTTCATCCTAATCAAAGTTGTGCACGATGTTACGGAATACATGCAAATGCAATATTACATCTTTGTATTTTGAAAAGAACCATATTAGTCATTTTGAAATTTGTAATAACATATAATTTTTCATCATATAATTTTTTTTTGCGTCTCAAAAAGTAAATTGTACTTATATGTTAGATTGGCCTCTGAATCTTTGACTAGTATAGATCAATAGTTTTTTTATAGTGGAGGCTTGTAGGAGAGGCCGATATTTTGGGAGGTTGACAACAGTAATATGATATATTTAGGAGGTTATTCAGAAAATGTAACAGAGAGGAATCAAATCAAGTTGCTGATAATTTTAGAATCAAGTGTACATAGATTTTAAGTCATACCCTTCTTTGTTATAGAAGAAATAGAATAAAAAATAATAATTTAGCTTATACCAGATATAATAGTTTGGAGTTTGATTTTGTAACATCTTTTTGTTTCGTCTAGCATTTAGAAGAGTAAAAAAAAACTTCCCTTGTCGAATTCAACTAAATATTAGTGCATGAATTATTTGGTATTTAATTGCGGCTTGAGATAAGTTTACAAACTTGCAAGAATTAGGGGGATATTAATTAGAGGTGACTCAACAACAATGATCAACTTACTTAACTAGAAGAGACCTTTCCCTTAGAGACTTAACAACTTGTTTCTTGACTGTCTTCATATTTTGTAAGCATTTGAAGATGTAAAAGTCACTCATATTTTTGGTGAGGCCAATAGGGCCACGAACTTTTTGGCAAATATTTGAAGAGGCTCTTCGCACGATATTTTTTAGAAGTCACATTCTCGAGAGCATCGTAACATCTTGTATGACGACACTTTTAATAGACTTTTCAATAGATAATTAGACTTCTTGTTAAGAAAAAGTAAAATAAACTAAAATAAAAAATGATCATTTCTCTTATAGAATTACCAATGGTCAACTTACTTAACAAGAAGGGTCATTTCTCTTATAGAAATAACAACTTATTTTTTTTACTGTCTTCATCTTTTGCAATATTTTGAAGATGTAAAAACTCACTCATATTTTTTATGAGGCCAATAGAGCGCAGATTTTTTGAAGAACATCGAAAGAGGCTCTTCGCATAATATTTTTTGAGAGTCACCTCCTCAAAAGCTTTGTAATCTTTTGTATGATGACGTTTTTGATAGACTTTTAAATAGATAACTAAACTTCTTGTTAAAATAAACTAAAATCGAACTAAAATATCTTTTGTCTTTGAAGTTTTTTTTTATATAGCATTTTTGGGTGTAAGGTTTTAAATCTTTTGATATAATGTTTTTCTTTTCGGGTGTAAAGTTTTGATATGATTTTAGTGCAATATTGCCCGATTCTAGGAAATAAACTTCTTTGATAATAAATAGAATGGAAAACATTTTCTTACCTGAAGTTATTAATTTATACATTCTAACTCAATTTGACATGACTTTTACTATCTTAACTAGGAAAATATATTTTATTTGGTTCGTGGATTTTGTTGTTTGCTAGTTGAGAGCGAATGTTTGTCAAAATGAGGGTACAAATCAAAGTCATGAATTGATGTGCGTGTGAGAAAAAGGCCGCAATGGAAGAAAGGTTTAGGAGACGTCCTCATCTCGCTGTCTTCTATCTCTTGTCCTTTTTTTGTTCCTCTATATTTCAGGATTCCTTTCTAAGAACGTACGTTGCATGTGACTTGGGAAGAAAAATATGGTACATGAAGGGGGAGCTTTCTAGTTCCATGTTTGTTTGTGTGATCAATTACAAGCTAGGGCCCGAGCTCTCTTGGCCAGGGCTTTTATGGCTCCTAAATGCATTCTTATCACAAACAAGAAAAAAGGAGAAGTTTGAACTCAATAGATTGGCTATTCTCTTTAAAGAAAAAAACTTGACTTTTGTAGAATGTAATATTATTTACCGTTGGTGCACGTGCATGCACATATTCTAAACTTTTAGATTAATATCATTTTCAATTTGATTATTCAAAATATAGATAATTTGTATCGTTGGATTAAAATAATATTGATTCAAAGTTTAAAGTGTATGCATGCACGATGCATACACAATTTAAGTATGCACGTTAATATATTATATATATATATTATTTGACATTCATCTTCGTACTATTTTTTTTCTTAATAGTTTAAAGTTAATGTGAAGAGGTAGAAAGTTAGGCAAGTACCCGTTCAGTAACGATGCCAATATATAAAAATTATAAATTAAAAAGTTTCTAGGCAAATTACTTTGAAAAGTGTCCATTTACTTTTCAAATATTTTGAAAAAAAAACAAATATACAACCCAAATTCGCATTACAAATCTACTTTTGGTGTATCTAATCGATCACTTCTTTTATAGTGAAATTTTGTATCTTAAATTGCATAAAATAAGCATATATAGTATTATCCTAAAAAATGCAGGATATAGTTCGCTAATTAAGTGGCCTCTTAAATATTTTTTATATCAAAGTTAACATAAATTTTAAACAAACCAATGGTACAAGGAACTTCTTCAAATCCATGGTTTCTAAATGGTGTTTCTATATACTTTTCAATCATTCATCTATCAATATTGAGCACTATGATCTTAATCAAAATATTCATCTCTTTCTCTCTCTCTCTCTCTCTCTCTCTCTCTCTCTCTCTCTCTAATAATAATAATAATAATAATAATAATAATAATAATAATAATAATAATAACGATGTTACAAAACAGATTTTTATGTCTCTGTTTCACAATTTTTGAAGAATTTTTTTGGGACATTTTTTTGTTTTATTTTTAATTAGTCTCGACTATTTTTATCATTCTAAATTAATCATTTGGATACAATAAGAGACTTTAATAATATTTTTTTTATATCTAGAAATTTTAAAATTGATATCTCTTTGAGGGAGAATAATTTACTTATCATTTCATTCTAACATAATTGATAACATTTTTTGGTCAACCTTCTAATACATAACTAAAGAGAACCTGCAAATTAGGGAAATAAATGTCACTGAACAGAGTCATAGAAATATCATGCAATGCAAGCAACTGTAGATATGTGAACCTGAGGAAAAGTAGAGATGGATATGAAAAGCACAGCCATGCAAGTGAGAAGAAAAAGTCCTAGCATAGAGAGAGAATTATTGATGCAACTGAGGAGCTGAACCAACAAAGTTCCTGCCAGGGCACGTTGAGTGTAGAGAGAAAGGGAAAAGTATGCTTTTCTTCTGCCCTGTTCTCAATCAGTGTTTCAGCAAGATAAAAAGTAGCTGACTTGATATCATAGCCAACCATATGATATGGGTGTGTGGTGGTCATGCCCCCCCTTGAATACAAAGTTGTCAGAGAAAACGAACGATCCATGATGCATGGCAGAAAGAGAAAATCACGAAATGGAAGGGAATAGATCCTCCCTGCCTGCTCTGCTCTGCTGATTCGGAAAATTCAGTCGAGGGACCACGTGAAAAGAAAAATATGATCCTCTCGACCTATAGTTCTAGAGTTTCGATTTCAAACTCTATATATAAGCGCACATTATCATCGAAGTTCACTTTCATCCACGTCATTTATCATCATCATATCTATAATGATTTATTAATAATTTCAATCGTTATCATAACGATCATATTCCAACACCAGGTAATATTTCTTTGGTGTATCCCTTTTTCTTTTTTCTTCATCATCAATAAATTTCTCTCAATCCAAGTGACTTGAATTATTCAGAAAAATTAACATCTAACATGTCATATTTGTCAATCCATCAAAACAAAAAAATAACACCACCACCACCACCATAACAAGGGGTTCAACTTCAAAGCATTGATTCATTTCGGGCAGCAACAAGTTTTAGTCGAACAAGTGAGGATGCTGTGTATTCATTTTCAGCCCCCCCTGCTTTTGCCCTAAGAGAACTCTTAGCAAAAAAAAAGGTTCGGGAAATTATGTAATCTTAAAGCTAACCAGAGAGCTGCTCCGGAATCCCATCCATTTTTTCCCCTCCTAGATTACAAAATGAGGCGCCAAACTTATCACAATGCCTTAATAATGCTAATGATTATTAATCTATCAAATAAAAAAAATAACTTGGCATTTAACTATAAACATTACAATCTTATTAACTTTGGTAATAAGGTCATAAAATTGAACTTCAAGTGAAAATAGCAATTGTACTTAAATAATAAATACAATCGTGACACTAATTATTATTATTATTATTATTATTATTAGCCTATTTTTTTATACCTTATTGATTTTCAGGCTATTAGCACCCGACTAATTCTATGTTGAACGGATAACGACGAAGAAAAATCGTGGTCAAAATAGAACTCTGAGGTTCGAACTCGAGACTATTAACTCTCTCGTTCCTCAACTCAAGACACAAACTCACTAATTATCTGTGTCAATTAACCTTGATTACGTTTTAATGTTAGGCGTATCATAGCAGTAACTAGTATAAATAACAACAAATATATAACAATATCACTAAAATGATGCAACAACCAACCCATAAAAAGAGGAAGGAAACCGACACAAGCACGTGTACCATCCACGATCCGATCCCCTCCCCACCTCCCCCCGGCACGTGCGACCATCCAAATCCTTCTCCCTCCCTTCTCACACGCACTGTCGTTCGCACACCGTTAAAAACCGCATCAAAATTCCCGTTTCACTTTCCGATCGCACATCGGACGGCCAAGAAAAAAAATGGAGAATAAAATAATACTTATTTTATAGATATTTCAAATATTTACAGAAGCCAAAAAAACGTAATAACAAAAAAAAATTCCTCTATCGCATTCACACGGACCTCTTTTTTCGGCTTCCACCAACACGACGTTACCGTACTCTATTTTTTTTAAGTTCAACGCCATTCCTACGCGCGGCACGCCGGCGGCGAGACCTCCTGGTCGAACTTGATGGTCGCCTTACGGAGCCGGAAAACCTTCATCCTGCCGGGGATGTACCGCCCCCATCCCCCTCCTTTCGTCTTGACCTCCCCGCAGCCGCCGGAATCCGGGAACCTGGAGATCCCCACGAAGACCGACCTCGACCTCGGGAGCCTCGGATCGACTTCCTCCGGCGGACTTTCCTTCTTGCCGTCCGGAGAAGTTTCCTTTTTACCGTCCGGCGGAGTTTGCTTCTTACCGTCAACCGAGCGTCGGAACGGCCAAAACGCGATCCGGCCCTTCTTCTCCCTCCGCGTCTCGGACGCAGGGGCGTCGTCGCCGAAGATGGAGGCGGCGACCGATCTCGACCGGAGGAACGGCATCCCGACCGATCTCGACTGCAGGAGCGGCATCCCGACCGATTTTGATTGCAGGAGCGGCATCCCGACCGATCTGGACCGGCAGAAGGCCGGCTCGCTCTCTATGAGCCGCAACACCGAGCCGATCGCCCCGATCTCCCGCCCAGCCTCGCAGCTGTCCTCTCCGGCGGATCTCGCCAGGTCGACTGAGGAGGACGACGCCGAGGACGAGGCGTAGGAGGACGAGGGCCCCGCTGCGTCGAGGCAGCGGCAAGGACGGAGGTGGGCGCATTCCGGGCAAAGGCGGAGGAGGCGCTCCTTGAGGCAGCTGGGGCAGACGCCGTAGCGGGGCTGCGTGGCGTGCCGACGGCACCTCGACCCGAAGTCCTCCTCTACCTCCTCCCACAGCATGAACTCCTCCTCCGTCGATCGCCACACCGGTGCCATCCGCCGCCGGCGAGGTCTCCTCCTCTTTTAACTCACTCGCAAATGGAAACGTGTGTGTGTGTGTGTGCACGGCAGAGTTCTGACTCGAGAGATGCGACGCCGAGGTGGTATTTATAAAGGGAAAGCGGTGAGCGTTGTTAAGTTGACCGCGGGTGATTGGACTGAGATCGTGGAGGATTGCTGGTTGTTATGGGAGTTGCAGCGCTCTTGACAAAATGCCATCATTGATTGAAATATTAACGATCAAATGCCACTCGTTGACTCGTTACCGTTCGATCCCGCAGAATTCATCGGATCCGTCGAGTGCCGATGCTTGACTGGACGTTCGAGATATACGGATCAGGTAGCTTAACGAACGGCTGCGATACGATAGAAAAAAATGAAAATGCTACTTAATTAAATAGATAAATTATATTATTGATCTAATGTAAGATATTAAATTTATGATATATATAAAATATTTTTTAAAATAGTTTACTATAAATTATTAAATCTATTATATATTTAATATCATATGATTAATAAGATAAATAATATGATATTATCTATTTAAAAAAAATACTATTTTATGACATTTTTCATAAATATTTATGTTATAATTGCATTATTATCACCACAAAAGAAATATTATTATCATTCTACTTTATTATCTGAGTAAAAACATTTACTCGGTAATAGTTTCTTTTAAAGGACAACAGAGATTCTTTTTGTGTGTATTTATAAAAGTGTAATAAATAATTAATAAGTACCATCGAGTTCAATTCCTATTACTTTAACTTCTAGTTCTCACTCTTTTTTGGGGTAGGTATTCATAACTTAAGATTGAATTATTTACAACCATATATGTGAACATAGTTTTTTTTTTCCAAAAGTTGTGAACTTAATTATTTTTTTGTTCATTCATGAGTTGAGTAGTAGTACTAGGATTCATTGATAGCACGCCGCATACATACATTGAACGAGTCAGAGTTTGAATTGAACGGACTCATTCTCCGTCGAATAGGACGAATGGGTCCATTTCGTACATCCAATCAACCAACAACACACACATTTGACCATCCACAGATCGATTGAGTATTTTATTATTATTATTATTATTATTATTATTATTATTATTAATTCAATGTAGGTGCTTCCTAGTTAAATAGGGAGCACCATGTTACTTACATCATCAATCGTAGGATGTTAAATTTAAATTTATGATAAAGATTAAATTTTCTCTCTTTTGTTTTTTTTCTCTCTTAAATCAAGTCACTATATATCAAAGATCCTGCGGTTAAAATTGTAGGTAGCATAATGCTCTCTACTTAATTAGAGAGCATCTCCATTTTTTTCTATTAATAATAATAATAATAATATTAATATTATTATTATTAATTACTCACGTACAAAATTACATTGCTACGATATCCGAACAAGTCGTGTGGCCGTTGGAATTTGATCAATATGTATGTTTACTGAAATTTTCTCTTGGCGTTGAAACAGTAAAAAACAAATATGCATGCTTTTCGATCCTTGGTTTCAACGATTCAATTTATATTTACCTGTCAAATTTTATTTTTATTTTTTGTTTGGGTTACAAAGTCAATTTATTGGTGGGACACAAAAGAAAAAATATATAGCAAAATAAAGGAAAATTCACAAGTACTACATAGGAATCAAATTCAAACTTTTTAGATTTATGAGTCGAGACGTACGCCATTATGCTAAAAACATATAATAAAATGATTTTCTTTTTATTTATCTCTACAATTAGTTATTAGTTTGGATTATTTTTTAAAAGATTTAATGATAGTGTACTTGGATATATACATCACGCACCTTATCTAACAAATCGTTAAATCTAAGATCTAAGATATATTTTATTTAAAATTATTATTATTTATTTTTTTTTTTATTTTTCTTCAATTATAAATTTTAAATTTAATAATTTGTATATAATATATTCGGGTATATTAATATTAAATCTTTTTTTAATCATAATGTTTTAATGTAGTGCAACTATGAGAGAAAGGGGGGCCTTGATTGATTGACATGGGGGCGTGCGTGCGTGGGTGCAGAGTTTATGGGACGTGACGCTTTGGAGGAGGATTCCCGAGGTGGTGGTGCATGCATGCCATGGTTGGTGGCCCTTCATTCTTTATTCTTCCTTCTTATTTTATTCTTCATGTGCTTCATAATTATTAAATTTTAACTAATCCAACGTCGTAGAATATATTGTAGCATTATATTTTTATCAAAAACTAAATACATCTAATATTATAATGATGTTCACCTTTCTACACAATTTCCGAATAACCGAGTATTTTCGTTGGTGGCGCTATATTCGTTTATACACAACATTTGTTATATTACATAGTAATGAAATAATTAGTTATTGACACACGCTTGGGTACACACCCAAACTAAATAAAAATGATGAGCTTAATAAACAAACGGAAAGGAAAAAAAAAACACAAAAAATGGTAATATATTTTGTACCTTATTTTCAATTAGGGCCGTCCTTATGGTCTTTTTCATGGCACAAACGTGAGGAAGTGGAGTGCATCAAATTTAAAAGCTATTGCTTGCTACGTTGTAAACAATTAAATGGCCTTCTTAATTGCATCAAGGAATTGGTCACGACACGCATTATTAATTATACACAACTAATGAAAAATGGACAAATCCACCAATATGTCAATGTAGATACACACCGTGGACCAAATTGAGTTACCCGAGATTGAATAAACACTTTAATCAAAGTAATTTGATAAGCGCATCATATATAATTAATTCTTCATGAATGACACATGGTAATTGAATGTTGTATCATATTTTTAGAGATGTTAACATATTCGGAGGCCTATTAAACATTAATTAATTCCATTTTGATACAAGCTAAATAAGCATTTTCACATCTTCGGATTTCATGCCGATTTTTTAGAAATAAGTAAGATGAATATAAATAGATAATTAGAAGAGTATTATATTTTAATTTGAATGTTCTTTTTTGCCTGATTGATAAATTGATATTTTGTTGGTTTAGTATGTTAACATAAAAATATGAGATGAAATAAATTAAAATAAAATAATTATTTTCAAAAGAAGAAAAAATATGAGAGAATAATTTATGTCATCGTACTTTAGGAATAATAATAATAATAATTTTCATTCTAACATAAAAAAATATCGATAGGATTAAAATGCTAATATGAACTATAATCCAATGATAAAAAAAAAGATAAATATAAAGGGGAATTGAATCATTCGATTCAAGAGTATATTTATTGACACAGTTGATCAAATCCTGCTTTAATACAATGTGCCAAATTAATTGGGGTGCCGGATAATCATCTCTAATATTTATATATGAAAAAGGAAAATCGACATTTTACCTACATCTCAACTCAAGATTGAAGAAATAATAAAAATACATAAAAAATACTATCGTGCTGTAAATTTAAGGCGTTATACAAATATATATATATATATATATA
>LTAE01005965.1:23706-61012 GCA_001647135.1 Pontederia paniculata | reverse complement strand
TATATATATATATATATATATATATATATATATGTGTATTAGAGTGTATACACAATTAGATGCATTCAGTGCATTAACACTCATATAAAAATATTTGGAACTCAATTTTTTCTTTTTCAAATATCAAATATAAATTTTACATATCTTTATATTTTATGTGAGTGTGAATACACTGAATTCACTTAATTATGTATGACAATATATATATCGAATGCACTACTTATCCTAATACATCCACTATGTCAATAAATGAATAAATAAGGAGCAAAATTTCACCAAACCCTAGCACAGTTAAGTCCAAGTCATTGCTGCACAATTGGACTCTCGAGCTCTCTGACAACGACCCTCATCATCAAAGTTCTTGGTGAAACGAGAAATAAATTGATAAAAAAAGAACGAAATTTATTAAATAATTCGATAAAACGAAGTATCCCTCATAATTATCTTAACTTTTTTGGGTGAAAATAATCCGCTTTAATTTGCCGTGCAGCGTTGTCAACAGCTTTATATGACCGGCGATGTAAAACTCATTTAATTGCACGCGATACGTTTTTCAACGCTCTCTCCACCTTTTATTACATAAAGAATTCTTATTAAAAAAAATATCATATTTAATTATTTAATTATTTTTATTAAGAATAAAAATATAAAGATATTATTTTTTTATCGTTTTAAGTTTTTAAGAGTCAGATCTTCTGAATTCAAACTTACACGTTGCTCGTATTAAAAATTAATTTTCTCTTTTAAGTATTCACGTATTAAATTTTATTTCATCTATCGACTTAAATTTTTAAAATTATTAATAGTACATCTAATTTAATAATTTTGATTCTAAGACAATTTTTATGTGATCAAAAGATTAATAATATTTTGAATAATTTATATTAAATAAAATATCACTACATCGGATGAAAAAACAAAAACAAAGTTGACATATTGATGACACGAAGCTAGGACTAGGAGAATATAATATGTACTGTTATTCTTTTTTATTTGTTATCATGAATTCATGACTTTATCTTGATTGTTGACGACAACAAACAAATAATAACATCTTGATGAAATAAAAAAAAAATATATGTGTGACAACCATTTCAAACAACGTTTTTTTTTATATTTAGTCAAAAGATCAACGTTTGAATAGTCTTAAAAAGTTAACGTTTATAATTACTATGACATAATCAACTCCTTAAGGCATGCTGTTTTAGTTACGAACTTTTAACGTCTAATGCATTGAAGATTGAATAATTAATATTTTAAATTCGCCACCTATTACTAAATGTGACAATATACCATATTTGATTCTAAACCGTTGCTTATCGATTAAATTGATGGATGCATACTTGTTCCGGAATAAAGTCCATTGTGTTTTATTTATGAGCAAATTAGTTCATGATTCCAAGACATGTGATCCAGCTTAAATAACATGGATTATATATATATATATATGGAAAAAGAAATATGTACGCACTTGTACAAAAAGTAACTATACTTTTTTAATAATGTTTAATATTTTTTTATAGAGATAGTATCGTGACTTTTTATTATAGTACACGCACTACATTAAAAATACGCTGCACACTTCTTATCACTATATATATATATATACTTTGCATTCTTTTAGCATGACAAAATTTGGACCAACATGAAAGGTATAATTTATCCACACCTTCTAGAAACAAGGTATATAAATGATGTGTGCTAGTTGAAATGGTCTACAAGCTAAGAAGTGACGTTCCCATTGTAAATTCCACAACACCAAAAGGGGAGTTATTCGATCAAAAATCTTTCAATTTCAACTTTTATCTCTATTTTTTTTTCTCTTTTGATTTGTAATTGTCGAAAAAATGCTAAATAATATTTACAAAATTATTTTCTTTCTCTTAATATATAAATTTAAATAAGATGATAACAATAATAACAATAATTAAATTAAATTAGAAATACACAAAATTTACGTAAAAAAATATTGAATAATATTTACGAAATTATTCTCACATATATCAAAAGTCCAACAATAATTTATCATAAAACAACCATGAAATAAAAACATATGGTCGAAATGTATTGTTTTTTACTAAATATGAAATCATATGCATCATAACTTTTCTAAACAAAAAATAATCAATGGCCAAATTGCAAGCTTCTACTTTTTTTGGGTCAAAAGTAAATAGCTTTTTTATTACTATTTTTATTATTTTATATCTTAACATTTTGAGGAAGTCTTACCTCAAATGAGTGGGAAGAGAAAAATATAACTTTCCACATCCGACGACACATTGCTCGTCTAGATTTGATGATCCATTCCCATTAATTACTCTACTCATTGGTCATTGCAACCACTTAAAAAAAAAAGAGGTCGCCATAATTGACACAAAAAAGGCGATCGATACGATAATTCATTAATTAAACCAAGTGCTGTTTAATTCGATTTATTGCTTCTTGATCATGGTTTAACTATTCCCAATAACGTGATCACAACATAAATAATCCCGTTTCAGATGAATTATATAATATCTCATTAATTATTTGTTACGTTGTAATTATTTTGTCTATTGGAAAAGTTTACAAAGAGGTTTTCGGCAATACAATTTATAGGTTCAAAATATAACCTTTTAGTTCAATTAGATGGTAAAAAAAATATTTGTTACAAGCTTCATTTTTTTTTCATCATTTGCAGAAACGGGCCTTACTCTTAACATAGTAAACCAAGTCATAGTTACAATCAAATCCATTTGGATTTTCACCTATATTTATCAAATATAGTTTGGCCTTTGAAGATGTAATCAAATCTTTTATAATTACAAATTTTTAAAGATAAAACCAAACAACTTATATAATATTTTTATGTTGAAAAAATATGTAGTAAATTTTTTAAATTTATTTTGTTATAATTTTTTTTTTGTAAAATATCTGAAAGGGACTTAAATGTTTGAAACATGTTACACACATCCAAATAGATCTTATGTTGTAAAGAACATAATTGCCTGGACATATATAACTTTTTAAAAACTGTGCACCAAAAAATGCTCAGAGATTATTCTATCATTCTTTATTTATTAGATGAACTTTAAATTTTTTTTTTTGCTCACGATACAAAAACTTCCACGGAATATTGCCATAGCATTTGAAAAAGCAACTTAAAATTTCAAACTAATAGACTTAAATTATATTAATTATACTACTGTTAACTTTTTAATTAGTTACAAAATATTTGAATGCATAATCAAATAGTTTCAAGGTATTTTACGTTCAATTAAAACAATAATAAAATATTACTAAAAAGTTCTTACTTGAGCTTTTTAAAATGTAGAAATAATTTATAAAATATTCAAATCGACCATGTCTAGTTGAGTTTGAAAAACATCTTTGAAGTTAGAACACTCGATAATCTTCTGTATATCAGCATATTACCAAAAAAAAACTATAAAAAAGGTTCAAAAAGAAAGAAAGAAAAACTAAAATGAGGTTGCTCTATATTAGACAATTCAGAATGGCAATTTAAATAAAAATTCTTTTTTTTTAAATAATTTAAATTAATAATTTTAAATAATTTATAATATTTGATCAAATAATTTTAAATTTAAATTATTAATATTGTCTAAAGTTATCGATTTTTAAATTGTTTATTCATAATTAAGTTGGTTGGCAAAGATGATTGACGAATCTATATTTTCGAATTGAGGAATTATAAATTATTAGTCCTGAGTTTGAGTTTCGGAGTCATTAATTTGAATAAGATTTACTTTATGGCTTTACGTTCGAATTAGTCAGATACTAATAATTTTGAATGTCGGTGAATTTGATCGAAAAAAATGGTCATTTCGTTCTTCCGACATGACCAATCAAATGCCATGAAAGTGCATGGATAAAAAAAAAGATGTCACCAACGGGGGTTGGGGTGGAGTGGTCAGCGGCTCCTCCCCGCTTAAGCAGAGGTCTCGAGTTCGAGCCCCTGTGAACGCAGAAAAACCCTGCTGGGAGCCTCACCTGCCATAGCCAGGCACGCTACCCGGGGCGACACCAGAATAGTCGGGCTCGATGGTGGGCCGAGACTCCAACCCGTGATCAGTGCGCACAACCGTTAGCGCCACGTGGGTTGGGGAATCGGCGCCGCTTCCCGGACAATGGGGTGGCAACCGGAAAAAAAAAAGGGAGATGTCGAAGGAAAAAAAAATGTTGATGGGAGATTTCTGACGACGAGAAAGGCGTTAAGACGGAGTGGAGTGCCACTTACACACAGTACTACGTACTACGTACTGCTGCAATTAAGTCCCCTTTTTTTCATAGTTCAATTAGGTCAGATCATGAGAAATACAGACAGACAGCTCTCTCTCTCTCTCTTCAAAATTCTTAAGCACAGCAGCAGAAAATTTTAAAACCATTAATTTATTTTAAAAAAAAATAATATTTTATTTTTTATTTTCACTGTGAATTAGTTAGATGCTAACAATTTTACACATCAAGAATTATATCTATTTTTTTTTACTTTCTTTAAAACTGTTTCTATTTATTTCTCTTAGTCATAGCTTATTTTTGTTTTACCCTTAAATTTTAATATTATTTATATTTATCTTCTCTTAACTTTTCAAATACTTTTAATTAATCGTAATTACATAAAATCTACAATAATTTATCTTTTTATCCTTATTAATTTAATGTAATTAACTTTAAAAAAAAATAAAAACAAACGATAAGGTAAAGAGTGGTTCCATTTATTTTCTTATATTTTTTTAATTTTCAAATTAAAAATAATTAAATAAATAAAGACTTTAATTACTTGGGTAAAGTGGAAATACTTATAAAGTTGAGAGAATATTACTGTGCAATATCATAGTTTATGATGTAAAGTGAAAAATAACTTATAATTGAATTGATGTGCGATGAAGATGAAAAAAATAAGATCAGAGGGAGAACATCTTGCACATGTACCTCTTACAAAATTTTGAGAACGGTAGTGACACTTTTATTTATGGAAAATCGTTCTATTTGCTTTGCATGTTCGCTGTACAATTGGAACAAAAGAAATGTTTTGATATTTCAATGCTAATTTTGGATTTAGATTCAACAATCACAATCCTCATTTATTAAATATGTCAGATCTCGCTCCTTATTAGTTATCTTGTTTTATTATAATAACCCACATTTATTTATTTGGTTTTAATTTTGTAAATATTTGTTTTACTGAAAAAATGTATACTAACAAAGTTAGGAATAGAAAGAAGTTCCGTTATAATTAAAAATGTGATGGAAAATCTAAAATATGGTTCGTCGTTGTAAAATATTTTTTCTCTTATTGGGCCAAATTATTCCGCCCAATACAACCTTGGTTTTGCCAAAGCATTGCAAACCGGGCTGCAAGCAAGGCCCAACGAGCGCCCTCAACATTCTTTCAGTAATAATGATAATATAATTTTTTTAAAATTAGAAAAAAAAAACGATATCATATATATTTGTTTGACAAAAAATAAAGATGTTAGGTATTTAATTAAGTAACATTGTGTTGACTATCTCTTAAATTATAGGATATTTTTTCTTAAAAAAATTATCAATCGTAAGTTTAGTAACTTAGGTAGCGGTATTTATTAATTTTTTTATTTATTCAACAAATATAAAATTATCGAAATCTGAAATAATTAAAGAAACAAAAAGAAAAAAAAATGCAAAACCGGTCCTCGCTTTCACGAGATTTTGGATTTTCAATCCTGTAATTATATATTAAGTTTAAATTATGATCCCCGAAATAAATGAATTATTTTTTTCTTTTGGATATCCCGAAGATCCTTTAATGTACAAGCTATTAGTAGATGACTAATTGGAAGTCAAAGTAAAAGTACAAAAATAATATTTCTTTAGTTAAATTGACGATTTTCGAAATTCGAACTCGGGTCATTAACTTTCGACCTCTTAATTCGAAGCACACATCTGTCAATCATTTATGTCAATTGAATTTGATTATTATTATTATTATTATTATTATTATTATTATTAGCCATCGTCCAACTCATGCGGCGCTAAAGAGCACATTGTCCACGGGTCGGGTCAAGCCCACTATAGCACCGCCCCGGGTCGGCGCCTAGCTGTGGCAGGTGAGATTTCCGGCGGAGATTTTCTGCATCCACATGTTTCAAATCCGAGAACTGTTTAAGCGAGGAGGAGCCGCTTACCACTCCACCGTTGGTTGAATTATTATTTTTTTACTAAGATGACTTTGCATGTATCAATTTCCGTTATGTTCACCGTAACAGGTTCCTAATGTTTATACCGGTTCTGACGTGACGACGGAAGCGAAACCTTCCCGTGTGACCCGTCTGTTCATGTGGTTTATTTTCCCGGTTATTAATAAAAAACAATTATTTCCGCGTCGCCGGCGTACTCGATTTCCCTGTTCGCGTCCTCTTTTCCTCCTCTAAATTCCCCAACGAAGCAGGAGAGAGAGAGAGAGAGAGAGAGAGAGAGAGAGAGAGGTGTGCGATTTTTATTTGTTCGTTCCCCGACGGATTGCTCGCTTTTCGCCGGATCTCGCTGTCACAATCGTCGTCGTCGTCTTTGCGATTTCGATTCCGGTGAGCTCTTGATTTCCTCGTTTTTTTTGTTTTGTTTCCTTGGTGTTTAGATTTTGGGATGAGAATTAGGTCGGATTTAGTGAGGTAGATGCTGCGACCAGTTGGAATTGTGTAGGATTTTTTTTTTCTTGACCGCTTAACTTTCACCAATTAATTCTTTGTTTGTACTGTTGGTCGTTGACTCCATGTAAGAATTAGTGAGATTGTTATTATTATTATTCATCTTTCCTCAGGTGATGCATGATCCCCGGAATAAGTCGTATTGTGGAATTGGACGCCGCGGAATAAAAATCTTTTTTTTTTCTTCTTCTTCTTCTTCTTCTTTTTTTACATCTGTTGTTGTTCAATTCTCGGGTAGCAATTAAGCAAACGTTTGTGCATCACCTGTTTGTGACGTTGTCTGACAGAAAAAAAAGAACAGTCCATCGACCAGATGACACCACAAAATATGCTAAATTTGAACGCCATATGTTGTCGACTCTGAGTGTTAGGTGTTGATCCAGCTTCAGATATGAGGCCATCGAGTCCACGCTATGTGCTTGGGAACAGAGATGCTCAACCGTCCTCTCATATATCCGATTCTTTGATAAGGTTTGTCACGGAGGCAAACTATAGACAAATATCATTTCTGTGTGAAAAATGTTGGTCTTTTTTTATGTCATTGGTTTGATCCTATGCTGATTTTCATTTACAGGCATCAGTTTCAGCATGGATTTGGTCGCAGCAGTGGTCATGAATATGTTAATGGATCGTTTGACCCTGAAACCAGAGTAATGATTCTGGAAACTTATATTTCAAAGTTACATTTTCCATCATGCTTATTTCTTTTGGTAATTGTTTGGCTTGAATTTGGTTAAACAAGTTTTCTTGCAGGATCTTTATCAGAGATCTCGCCTGCAGGAAGAAGAGATCCTGCAACTTCGTAAACAACTGAACGAGGCCTCTTTGAATGTATGACGTCAAAACAAACTCAACTGTTTTCCATGGATCTGAGCTTGTCTTTGGTTTCTATTCTTTTCTAATTAGAATAATGTGGTCTATTGTGGAAGCAGGAAATTCAATTGCTAAATGAGAAGCATATTTTGGAGAGAACTTTCTGTGAATTGCAGCTGGTATGCACTCACTTGTTGTATTTGCAGTTGGGAGATATTCTCTTTTTCTTTGCTGAGAATTAAGCAGAAAGTTCTCTTTGGTCCAATAGGCACTGGATGAGAAGCAGGATGATGCTATTTCTGGTACCTTGAAAGAATTGAGCCAAAAGAAAAGTTGCCTTGAAGAAAACTCAAGATTAGTGCATGCCCTTAAGGTATATAGTATTGATTTCCCCCTTCAGGAATTGGAATTAGTCTGGATAAGCTGCAGATGCGGTGGTGCTACTATTATGATTAGAGAATCAAATGTCAATGCATAGTCATTTGAACCTCATAACATATTTAGTTGACACCTCTTTTGTTTTCTCATGAGCAATAACTGAATTTTGTTAAGACATTGAATATTTTTTTCGGTTGCCACTACAGTATTTGGAGCTTCATCCCGGCTAACCTTTGTCGCCCTGGGTTAAGCAATTGGATATTAGAAAAATCATCAAATAAAATACCTTTAATCTTAACTTGAACTGTGAATGATTAGATAAGCTCCTCCTAAAAAAAGGTTACTCCTCAAAACATCATTTGTTAAAAAAAGTCAATTTTCATTGTTCAAAACATGTCAATTTTCCCCCTGAAAAATAATGATTCCATTTACATCTTATTAGGAATCTTTTTGTCGCTGCACAAAGGAACCAAGCTTATTTCACTTTGCCTTTCAAAATCAGATCTATCATCTTTCATCTTGCAGATATCACTATAGTTTACAAAAATAAGTTTCCTTAGCTTCTAACGTTTCTTGTTTTTATCTTACCAATTTTTAGATTGAAGAGGAAGAAATATATGTGTACACTTCATCTTTGCTAAGCTTATTAGCTGAACACAACATCCGACCTCCTGTGTTAAATGCTTCCATGATTACGAATGGAACGCAGGTAGCCAATTTGTGACTGACTGTTTCCTGAATACACTATGTTTTATTACCATTAATGCTGATATATTTCTTACGGGACGTGGAGCTATGCTATTCGTCAGTTCTGCATACATAAAAGTTATTGTTTCTAATTGTTGGTTTTTCCTTGAGCAGCATCCTCAACTTTGTACTGTTTGGTTAGAAGATTGACATGTTTACAGTTTGTGTCGAATGGCCCGTCTGCGTTATTTTGTACCTTACCAGCTAGTAGTTTGAGATCATCATAAGATGCAATGATTTTTTTTATATTTTATTCAAAGAAGATTTTATTCTTTTACTAATTGTGCTTCCTGTTTCTTATTTTTGTTGCAATTGTCTTTTTATGTTGCTACATATTTTCGCTATCGCAATTTTATGAATCAAGATTCTAATGCATAAATAATGCTTCACTGCAAGATTTGAGCTGCTTAAGCCTATCAATATTGTAGTGAATATTGTGGCATTAATATAATACAATTTTTTTTTTCAGCGTTTGTACCATCATATGCACCAGAAACTCAGGTCTATTGTGAGTAAGCTGTCTCTGAAATTCTCAAATCATAAATTATGTTCCTTTCGTTCAGATATTGCTTGAATCTTAAACTACTCTGACTCGCAGAAATGGTCCCCCTATATGCCATGCACACTGTAGCTGTATTTTTTCTGTTTTCACTTATTAAATGCAATATTTTGTCATGGTGTAGAAGATATCTAGATGTCATCTGAAGTTGTAGATAAGATTGTTTGCATGCTAAGCACAACCTAAACATTAATGGACACTGAATGATTGTTGCTGCTAGTAAAGTGTATCGACAATGTTGGATCTTGCTTTTGTACTAGCACTTCATTGTAGGTTAAAAACTATAAGGTATTTATTTCTATTCTCAGGAGAAAAAATTAGACACAAAGAGCATGTTTATAATCTATGCTTGGTGAATGCAGTGAAAATCAACTCAGTGTATTCTGTCTGATAACTTCTTGATTCCTCTCTCTTTAGCTCTCTTCTATTAGCAGTTGTCTTATAGTCTTGTGGTTACCAGATTTTTTTAATTCACCTGCATATTTACTGCACATGGTAATTTTAATGATAAACTATAGGCTGTCAAGTTAGTAGGCTAATGGCCAACATAAAACTCAGCCTCCATATTATTTGACTATCAGGAAACTGTTGAAGATGAGGAAATTTTTGGTTATTAAATTTTTGCACAGCTGTTATTAGCTAAAGTTATTTACATATATGGTAGGAACATATTTCTAGGATAGTTTGCTCACATAATTTTGTCTCTCACATACAGATACAACTCTATAACTAATTCTTCAAAAGAATAAATATCTTTTCTTGTGTACTGAAAAAAAAAACATTCTTGTATTCTGCTGCCCAATTTAAGAGATTTATTTTTCTCCATCTGGGTCCTTATGTATTATGCACTTTGTTTTCTCGGTCATTCTCATCCAAGAAGTTGAGCCACTCAAATTTTACTTATAGGACACAACATACAGGCAACTTCATCCAGATAATGATAATCAAATTGATCTGCATATCAACGGCACATCTAATCCATCGAGGGTTGTTCAAGGATATGACAAAACGGATGTGAAATATGTCAATGCCCCTCCAAATACTGGCATGATTTATCCATTCATTAAGTTAGTATTAGTTTTCCTTTTCACCTTTTACCAACTTCAGTATCACTGCTTTACCCTTTTATGAGTTATTTTGGTTCCTTTCTTGTTTTGTTTCTTCTGATATGATGCTTAAATGAGGACGTCACTTTATTTTCCTATTCAAACCTTGCGACACTGTTTCTTACTAAAATTACAATTAACTAAGTAGGTTAGTTTGCTCATGACATCATTGAAGTTTAGCATCTTAATCCTACCATGGCATACTATAAGTTTATGAACATGAAAGTTTTCTTGCATTTCAGTGTTTATTGACAGTTTGACATAGATTTAACACACATGGTAATAACAATATTTATAAGTATTGGGTTTCTTTCTCCTTTTTCTAAAAGAGCTTTAACCACTCATTTTTTACCTTAAAATGTCTATGGTAACTCAGTACATTCCTGGATAAATGTTATCGCTGTATGCAGCTGGCTAGGACCCACTTTGGGCAGATTTGCAAATTTTGACTCTGTTTGAAGGAGAATACAGATTCTGGGTTACATCTAGAGAATCTGCATACAGTTAACCAGATAGAGAAATGCAGAATAGAGATTTCCTTTGACAGTAAGGTTTGAACCCTAGAATAGAATTTAATCCAAACAATTCACTAAGTACCAGACCGTTTAAAAGATTGACTTATTCTTAACTTTTAGATGATTTATATTGTTCTTTGAAATAAATATTTAAAAAACACAGTGCTTTAGAAAAATACAAATTGAGTAATCATATACCATTTTCAAGCAATCATGGAAGGTACTAAATATTCATAATTCTCTGATTGAAACATGCCAGGTGTTGTTTTTTTTTCTAAAGAAAGAATCCTTTGGCCTAAGAATCCTCTCCCATTGTTTTGCGTAAACCCTGAAATGGATTTGATGTGATAAATTTCTAAACATTCTTTGCCAATTGCTATATAATACAGAGGTACTGGCAGTAATGCTGCTTCCAATTTTCATGATGGATATGTTGGTGAGGCCTCAGGTGCAAATGTTGATTCTGATATTTATATGACTTCTAATCACCACATGCCAGCATCTAATTTTCAAGATGGTATGGAAAAGAAAATTTTGTAATGTTTTCTGTCATAGTTAATACCGTATTTTAATATATGATTTTAGTGCAGATCATTTACCTGGCATAGAAAAGTTCCAAATATATGGTGAGGCTAAACCCGGATGCATTTTGATGGCCTGTGGCATTCCCATTAATGGTACTACACTGTGTATCTTTCAGGTAATACAATGTTGATTTGTCTCTCTTGCGAGGCTAGACGATTTTGCTTCTTATTTCATTGTTACTTCACATTTTGATGAGATCAAATACCAAATTGCCATCTCAGTGGATACGGGAATTTGAAAATGGGAGTCAACACGTAGTTGAAGGTAGCAAGCAACAATCTTATTTAATAACTTGAGAACATATTTACTATAGGTTTATGTGTTTTGATCTTTTGTGTCTATTATCTTAGGTAATATTACTAAGTAGTATAATCTTTTGTGTGAAATTTCCACCTGAGCAGGAGCCACCAATCCTCAGTATGTGGTAACCGCTGATGATGTTGACACATATCTGGCAGTTGACTGCACTCCTATGGATGACGACGGGAATCAGGTTTACTTTTGACTTCATGTTCAACTATGTAGAACTCTGGAAAGTTTGCAGTTCTTCGTAATACTTTGTGTTATTTATGGGTTGTCATCTCACTGATATGAAATACGCCTGAAAATATGTGGTTCTGCAAAATACCATACTTTACAGGCATTGTGCTAGGATTTGAATGGCCAGAAATCGAAGGAAATGAAAAAGGGAAGAGCTAAAAGAAAAGAAACTAAAGATGACTGGGGACTCTGACAAGATAAAATTGATAAATTAAGAACTAAACACACTATCAAGAGACCTTGATTGTAATCAGTACCATACGTGCCCATGAGTATTTTCTCCTCTTGTTCCTATCTGTCTTTAAATGACCAACATCCCTGTAAGATCTCCAGGTAAAAATGAAACTCTGATGATAATATATATATATTCCATTCTACTTCTCAAAAAAATAAAATCCATTCTTTAGGTTAACACCGAGTTTTCATCAGCCATTGTGCTAATGTTTGAAATTGTCAAAAAAAAGAAAGTTTGAAATTATTGTTGCTGTGAGTAATTCAATGAGAGTTTTAAAAGATCAAGACATCATTTTCACATATCTCCTATAGCACATGCTGCGTGAACACTTCTCTGTACACATGCTGATTTTTGAGACGGAACTAGAATGAAAATCAGATCTGGATTAACTTGGAGATTTTGACCTTTCTGGGCAAGGTAGAGCATAAATGGTGATACGCTGGTACTGCCTTTTGACTTAAATAGATTTCTTTTAAAGCATGACAATTTCTAGAAAAGATATGTATTTGCAGACTGTAACTACATTTGTGGAATATACCATCATTAATGTTGAATCTGCTCTCTCACTAGTTTTTCTACCATTAGAAGAAGGATTTAGTCATCCCAAAAAAGAAGTTGCATTTAATCATCACAAAAGAAGGTGCATTTAGTGCTTTGCTTTATAAGCATGTGTTGGGTCATGTTTATTTCCTGCCTTGTTATCTCTTGTTGCATCTTATATAATATATATGAAGCACAATGCATCTCCTAAATCAGTTCTCTTCTGTATTTAGGGGGAATTGGTGAGACTGTTTGCTAACGATCGCAGCAAAATAGCATGTGGTGAGTAATATTTTCTGTCAGGACCTTGTGGTTTTCTCTTATGTTCTTCTGTTGATGGTTAGGACACTGTTCAGTGAATATTTCCTGTTATTATTCTTTATAACTCTTCTTTTACTCATGGATTGATAGATGATATAAGTGACTATATCGCTACAAAAATAAAAAAAAGATAGATATTATTAGTAGTAAAATGCAAGAATTTTGAACACAATCACTATTAATATCTTGTCCGTTTGAGAGAACAAATGTCCATTATAAATAGCCCGTGTGGAGTGGACCAAACTCCAATACAAAGTTGATAAAAACACATTTCGAAGGCTGCCCTATATCTAAAACTCATCAATGTATTTTATAATATGAAGAGTTAGTTACTATAACTACAACAAAACTGTTATTAGAACATTGTGGATTTTAACTATTCATTATTTCCTTAATTGACACATTAAGTAATGCAAATTAGTATCATATCATGGATCTTTCTAGGAGTCTCCCCATTCATCTGAATGTTCCTAATTGAGAACACTTATTTGTCATATACCTGAAATAGTTCATTGCATTTTACGTTGCTTATTTTATTCACCATGTCTTCATACGAAAAAACTGATAGAAGAAACTTTGAAGATGCAGTTATCTTTTTTTTTTTTTTTGCAAAGTTAATATAGGTTTAAGCAGCCCTTCAAAAAATATAGTTTTATGCTAAGTTTATATTCTAATAATCTACAAATTCTTGTAAAACATCGTTTTGTTCCATTGTGCATCTGGATTACCTTTTTTATCCTCAGGTCTAGTAGCTTCACATTGTTCAAACAAGGAATAAGATGGAAGTCCTTGGAAGAACTTTCTATTTCCTGGTTTGTTAGAGGAAACAGTTTGGGACACAAGCAATACTTTAATGTAGTTGTACCATTGAAATGTCAAAGGTAATAAGGTGTCTATGACAAAAACCTCAGTCATTAACAAGCGAGCTAACACATTAATATCCTATGATGTGAATGGTCAAACCCATAATGCCTTAATATTTATTTTATTTGTATTACATGAGCCAAAAACTTCATTAACAAAGCTGGGAATTGAACCTAAGATTTCCCTATGGAAGAAGGTTGTAAATCAACTATTCTAAGTTGAGTTTACTAGGAAAACCTCTTGGTTCTTTGACATCTTTGGATGACCATTTAATTTTGATTGATATTCAACAGATCCAGACATGCAGGGTGAGATTGATAATTACATTTCTGCTGGAAAAGCAATGTTCGATGTTCGATTGTTGGTAAGATTTTACCTTTATCTGTTGCTGAAATTGTTTTTTTATAATACTGGAAATATAGTTTTACATAGATAAAAATCTGTAGTAAGACAATCATCACATATACTAAGTAGTATGTCAGGGATACATTCAACTCTTGGATAATTGATGGTTCAATCAGCAACAACAGCAGTTTTAGGCATGTGACGAAGGATGGATATTCACCTACTACAATGAAATTAAAAATAAATCATGTTCCACCTGACTGAGTCTCAAATTCTTGACCTTTACAAGAGGAATCAATGTGTTCTGACATGTCAAAAAGAGTATCACATCGAAGATAAACTAATATAGATATTATGGAGCTTGAATTTATTAGGCTTATAACCAAGGTAACCTGGCGACACAACTATAGAATTGTCTAATAACAACAAATGTCACCTAAGATGTCACTCAGAAGTGTCCGAAGCATATTATGATATTTGTGATACAAGATCTGAAGTGTAGCATGATGCTGATTTCTCTGACAGTCTTCCATCTTGTCAAGCTATAAACTTTGTTAGGAGAGCTAAGCACTTATTCTGTGATGCTGGTAAATACAGTAACCCTTTTAGCATTCAACTATGTATCCCATTATTCTAAAAGAAACTATGATTACCATTTATTACTGTAGTATTTTAATAATATTGCCTTCGGCCACATTTAAAGAAAATGTTGTCCCCAGTTACCCTTCAAAAGAATATTGCCTGCAGCTTAATGAGTGTCTGAAGTCATTAGCCCTTAGAAAACAAGCAGGATGTTTGTGATATCTTATAATTATAATTGTCTACTGGCTGGATAGCCCTTTTGTGATGATATTCAGGAAGTATTTCAATGTGGACCATTGCTGAGCTGGGTTGGAGGGAAGATAGAGCTCTGTTTCTGTTATTTTCTTGATCATATCGTTCTAATACTTTACTGTATAATTGAAAAACTGGAATGACTAATTTTTGAATAGTCAACCTTTTCCCTAAAAAAGAATCACATGTTTCAAATATCCTTATGATTCAAAGGTCACAATGCTATGTTTAAGTTTGTACCTAGAATAGATTTACATAAGATGTCAGGGATGTAGGATCAAATGTGAATTGAAACAGCTTATTGGTCTGGCTTTTTTCCCAAGATATTCTAAAAGAGTACGTTACTCGAGTCATGGGAAAGAATATCACACTTTTAATCAAGTGTTTATAAAATATGGCTTATTCTTGCGTAGTGGTGGTGGTACATATTGTGCTAAAACTCTCTGCCTTCTAGGTTTAGCCAGTTTGATGAACCCTTTTTCTTTCCTTTTAATTTGTAGATTGTATGGTTCCCTTATGAAGGAGCAAAAGAATCTTAAAGAGACTAGATCATGATAACTTGAATAGTTGGACTATGATTTGGAAAACGTAGGAGATGAGATGACTTGAGTTCAGTTTGGTAAATACTTGACAAATATTTGATTTTCACTTGCTGCAGATTTCTGCATTGTAGTTTGAATTATCCTTCAAAATCTTACAACTATTCCATGTTTTTCATTGAAATGTTGTAAGAAAACACGAGTGCAGTTTCATGCACATGAAAATTGTGAAAATTGAGTTACATTTTTCCTTTGCTACATTTTGATCCTTTTCCTTATAAAATATTTTAATTGATATATGTTCATAGGGTAATCAGTCATTTGTATTTCATTTCACAGACGGATTCTTCAGATAATTGGGAAGAAGTACATCTCATCTTGAACCAATCAAGCTACCAGATTAAAGTCAGACATACTTTACAAATCTTGATGGATGAAAAATATTCTGCTGAATTATATGTGAGCACTTTTTGCATAAGCTTCGCTTAAAACCATAGATATTACCATTACGGTGACATTTATATCTTCCCTATTGACTTATTTTGTAGATCAAAGTTCCATGTGGGCGCTCATATCAGTTCTTGTTAGTTTGTTCAAATGGAACAAATCTACCGTTCATCACAGATGCATCATCTGAGGAGAATGCCATAAGGTTTTGTAATTGTTCTTTTTTTTCATCTTTCATCTTACTCCACTGTTATATTAGTTTCTCTTTCTGGTCCTTTTTCTCCAGAGGATTTTGTGATGCACTTCCGTGTTTAACATTCCGACACTATCTTTTGATGTGCAGGTTACGAGATATCATTGTTTATACTATGAGATACTTTCAGCGTAAGGTAAGACTTGCATAGTAAAATCCCTATTAGTTTCTATATTGTGGAAACTTGAAAGGAAAACGAGCAATGAATTAATTTAGCTCCATATACCTCTTCTCTTGTAAACAATTGTAGAAAAAAAGGTGCCCTAAATGTTGCCAAATTACTTGCAGGCTGTGGACGGTAAAGGAAAGACAAAGTATAGATGACATGTGTGCGATGAAGATATTTGTACTTGTACTTACAAATCAAATTTAGATGATTAATAGATGTAGATATGTCTACGCCCATTGTAACATTGTAAATTGCAAATTATTTGCCGAAGCACTTGTTTTCAAGAGGTTCATTATGTACCGAACTTACATATTTTTGACATCCATGCTTCCCTAAGGCAAATTATCTTGCCTTGGCTTCATGGTCCATAAATTTATGTGGGAATAAGAAATAGCTTTTGAGTTAATGTCGAATACTAGGTCGTACGGCAAGAATATGGGAATCCTTCTAAGCTACAATCTGCCTTTTTTTATGTGCTAGTGGAATATTGTATGTGAAGTGTTCCTCACTTTTTTTTTTGGGTTGCCCTTTAGTATCCGGAGGCTACTAACACTTGATTAATCTGTGTCGTCCTGAGTCGAACACCTGACTATGATGGGTGAGACTTCGAATGAAAAAGTGTTCATCACTTTGATTGTTCATTGTAGAAATTTCTTTATATGATAATTTTTTTTTCTTTTTTGAATCTATTGGGTACTGGTTGTAGTAGCACATCCCCATAATGTCCCCCATTAGATGAGCTTATGCGTGTTGTACGTCAAGTACCACCATTGAATAGTTTTGCTGCAGGCATGTAGTTATTTTATCTTTTGTTCTCTTTTTTTTCTGTAAACTTGGAAACTTGTTTTGCAAGGTACAGAGCTTGTGAATTGTTGTCTGACCAGATAATGACATTTGTGTGTGTTTGTGTGTTTGTGTGGTGGTGTGTGGAGTTGAAAGATAATGTCATTTTCCTGCCATCAATTTGTGCCTGTTGGGTGGAAAAAAAAGGTATGTCCCTAGGTGGTAGGAAACTTCATGCTTTGTGTAAGATGGAAGCAGCTCCAGATCCTCCGCCTCCCCCAAACCCCCTCTCCCCCTCCCAAAACCTCTTTCCAAATGAGTCGCAAGCCGGCCCATTCACCTCGTCTTCCACCCTGCCCCCTTTTCCCTCCTCAAACTCTCCAGCTTTTACAACTCCCTCCTGGTCCAGTGTAGTAAAAGGAGGTCGGCCACCTTCATCCACACAGATCTCGCCAAATCAGCTCAGATGTCTTCAGGCAAGCATAACGGAAGAGGTAGCCATTCCAGAATCAGAAACTGCAACAAGAAGTATCGAGCTAAAATCATGCTTAGTGAGTCGTTTCTACGGAGGAAAGGAGGATGTTGAAAAACTGATGAAGGAAATACCGGAGATATGGAAGCTGAGCAAACCCTTGCGCATTATCGAGCTCGGTAACTATTATCTTATGTTTCATTTCAATTGTGATATAGATAGAATGCAGGTGCTCACCGGCGGCCCGTGGAGTTTCCATGGACACATGCTGAACGTCACGCAGGCAAAGCCTTTCTTCAGGCCAACTGAAGATCAGATAACCACCGCGCCAATATGGATGCAACTATCTGGATTACCTTTTGAACTGGCAAACCCAGAGTCAATAAGAAGAATCGCAACACCCTTTGGCAACCCCTTGTACGTCGATGAGAAATCTTTGAAGGGAGCTGAGAAAGGGCCGGTAAGGATCTGCGTTGAACTTGACCTAACCAAACTCGTAAAACAAGGAATATGGGTTAAAACACCTGATGGCAGCCGTTTCTTTCAGCATGTAACTTACGAAAACCTCCCAGTCTTTTGTTTTAGATGTGGTATTGCAGGTCACAGGTTCGAACATTGTTCCTTCAGACAGCCGGAGGAAAATCGGATGGCATCTAGCTGCACAAGTGACGTCCCTAGGAGAGTTCTCTTGTATGGTCCGTGGCTTCGATCCTTCCCAGGCCAACGACACCCGCCGCAAGAGAAGGCCGGAGGCCGTAATCGAGAAGCCTGGGCGCAACGTCGTTCAGATCATCGACCTGCAAACCAAGGAATCTCCAACAGACAAGCGCCCCCAAAGCCGGTTCACTCTGCTGAACCGGTGACAACTACTAATCGCTACGATGCCCTAATGATGCCAGATCTAAACCGTCCACCTGTACAATCCGTAAATCAAGGGCTAGATGATCAGACTCACGCAACGGGTAACTCAAATCACGATACACAAACAGCGGAATGGAGCAACGGTCAAGATAAATCCCATGATAAGTTGACGACAGCTGTTCAGCAACACTACAAGCCCGCTCCATCAAAAAGTCCATCAAAAAGCACCATCGACGGAGCAGATCAACCGAGGGGAAGCACGCTCCTCAAGATGAAGACACCTGGAGTTGGGGAAGCTCAAAGTACAGATGGCGTGATCCTGAACAAAGGAAATTCGCCTTTACATGGGGCTCTCCGCCTCCCTCTTACTACTTTTATCTCTTCTCCATCTCACCTCCCAGTTAACCCTAATAGTTCTCCAGTCTCAGTTCCTCCACACCGGATCTCTACACTGTCACCACGGCAACTCCCGGGGCCGATGCAGATGCAGATTGCCTCCCGAAGCGCCGCTCCAAACGTCACACTAAGGCGAGACAAGGATCCGGAGGAGGTAGTGTCAGTAAAGGAAGCCGCACGCTTAAGCCTGGAGGTCGACCACGATGCTTTCGCGGAGCACATGATAAACAGACTCAAGGAAACAGAGCAAGAGTCAAGATCCTCGAAGGAAGACGCATTGGAAGAAGAAGAAGAAGAGGAGATCGACCCAGATCTAGCTCCAAAGGAAGTGCCTGAGCATAAAAGAGCAAGAGCGATTAGAAGGAACACCCCAGCCCCCATGCCTATACTTAAGAAGAAAAAGGAGGCAAACCACACACGAGGTAAGTATCACAAAACCTCAAATAAAATCTCAAGCTCACCAGTTGCTTTGGATATGCAGATGGAGAGACCCAAGTCAGACAAAGAATGAAGGTGCTAATGTGGAACTGTCGAGGGGCGTATCGTGCTAAAGTCAGGGAGCGCCTCTCAGAAATCAAACGACAGCAACAACCTGACATTATAGTTCTTGTAGAGACGCACACAACCACTGCAAACTCTAAAGAGGTAATACGACGCCTTGGACCTGAATGGAGTGGAACTTTCCAGGAGGGAACAGGGGCCGCCGAAGGTATAATTCTAGCTTGGAAAGGTAAAAGCACCCAGGTAACACCAATNCTGCAAACTCTAAAGAGGTAATACGACGCCTTGGACCTGAATGGAGTGGAACTTTCCAGGAGGGAACAGGGGCCGCCAGAGGTATAATTCTAGCTTGGAAAGGTAAAAGCACCCAGGTAACACCAATCCAGTACGATCCTCAATACCTTCATGCAGCAGTCTCATGTGAGCACTTCTCTTTCCTTCTCACTTGTATTTATGCGAGTACTATTCCTCTGTTAAGAAATAACCTATGGCAAAGGCTATCAGAAATCCAAACAGACGATTTTCCATGGGCAATAATTGGTGACTTTAACTCCATTTTAGTACCTGAAGACAAGAAAGGAGGGGCCCTTTTTAAGTTAACTAAGTCCGTTAGGGCCTTAAGAAGCTTAATAAATAATCAGGGCCTCATAGAGCCAACACAAATAGGACAGAGCTATACATGGTGTAATAATAGAGGTGGACTTGCACGTATACACTGTAAGATAGATCGTCTATTTGTAAACTACCATTGGTTGAATAGATTCCCAAACATGCGCTTGAAAGCCTTAATCCGAAGCGCATCCGATCATTCGCCTATTTTTCTCAATACAGAATCAACTAGGAAAAAATCAAAATCCTTTAAATACGAACACTTCTGGCTGGAATACCCGGAAGCCAGGGAGATAGTTAGGAAAGTGTGGGCAGAAGGGCACCATAGGAACAATATAAATACGGCACTACAAAACATAAAAGATAGAACTTTAAGGTGGAACAAAAACGAATTAGGTAGGTTGGAGGTCAATGCAGATATTGTAAAACAAAAAATTGCCCAGTTAGAATCTAAAGATGAGGATGTTGGTCTCTCAAACTCAGAACTGGGTACATTGCGGGCAATGTACCAAAAACATGCTGCACTGTTAAGACAGATCAGCATCAAGTGGTGGAGTAAAGCTAGAGTTAAATGGATTCAGGGAGGGGACAAAAACACTAGATTTTTCCATTTAACAACCTTGATAAGGACTAGGAAAAATATAATAGCAAACCTAGAAAACGACCAAGGGGTTGTAACAAAAGATGATAAAGAAATCAGAGAACTCTTCACAAACCATTATAAGGACCTCTGGAAACCTGAAGCCAGAGATGGTGTTACTCTAGAGGACTGGCCAATTTTACCTACCTTAGATCTTTCCTGGCACAATCATCTGTCCAACCCAATATCAGCAAGTGAGGTTAAAGCTGCCTTATGGTCCCTCCCCCCAGGAAAGGCGCCAGGGCCAGATGGATTTACTCTGGAATTTTATAAAACATATTGGGATATTATAGGAAATGACATCACAAATAGCATCCTAAACTTCTTCCAAAACGGCCATATGCCACAAGAATGGTCTAGGACCACCCTGATTTTCATTCCAAAGAAACCAAAACCCAGTAAAGTCACAGATTACAGACCAATTTCCCTCTGCAACATCCTGTATAGGGTAATAGCAAAGATTTTGGCCGTCCGATTGAAACCCACCCTACCTTCTCTCATTGACCCAGCACAAACTGCCTTCATAGCTAATAGATCCATTCAGGACAGTATCATGCTAGCTCAGGAAGTAGCTCACTCACTTGGAAAAGGGCGTAGGAAATATATGATTATAAAAGCTGACATGGAAAAGGCTTTCGATAGGGTATCATGGAACGCTATTCTAACTACCTTAAAAATAATGAAATATCCAGATAATTTCATCGCATGGATTTCTGCCTGCATAAATTCTCCAAGTTTTACATGCTATATAAATGGCTCTCACTCTGAAACTTTCCAGAGTAGCAAAGGGGTAAGACAGGGGGATCCTCTCTCACCTTATCTATTTATATTGATCACCCAAGTCTTGTCATCAATGCTAAATAAGGCAGTAGAGGAGAAGGTGATTATGCCTTTCAAAATTAACTCATTTTCAATGAGTCACCTTTTATATGCAGACGACTTAATCCTCTGCCTAGCTGCAACAGTTAAAAACTGCAAAGAGCTCAAAAAGGTGTTAAAACGATACTGTAGTCTAACAAACCAGCAGGTAAATGCAAACAAATCAAACATATACCTCCCGACAAACTTTGATATAAGACGTTCAAGGGCAATTAAAAGAGAACTCAACATTAGTATGGGAGAAATGCCTTTTACCTACTTAGGCGTACCAATATCCTACAAATATGTAAACATGAAGCAGCAACACCTCTTGGCAGACAAGTTCTCATCGAAACTCTCAGGGTGGAAAGGTAAGTTACTGAATCAGGCAGGTAAGCTTACCCTAATTAAATCTGTGCTAAATTCAATTCCTAATCACTCTCTTGGATCCATATATATCTCAAGCGGCTTAATTGACTCTTTAGACAGGTCAACAAGAGGATTCTTCTGGGCAAATGAAGAAGGTAAACGTAAGCCACACCTCATAAATTGGAGTACTGCAATGCTGCCGCAAGCTTGCGGTGGCCTGGGTATCCGGGATTTTCGTTTAATTCGTACCTCACTGCTAGCAAAAAAGATTTTCGGTGTCTTAAACAGGGAACAATCTCTTTGGGTAAACTTGGTAAGCCAAAAATACGGAACACTGCACCCTTGGAATCAAGTAATACCAGCCAGACATTCATGGTGCTGGCGCTTAATCTTAAATGCATTATCCGAAATTAAACAAGGAATGCGAAGACATATAGGAAATGGTGCCTCAACTAGCATAATGCAGGATCCATGGCTCTTCTCGATACCTTTAAACCAAATGCCTACCTTTATTAACGTAAATGCAGTACTACAAAATCAAAATGTGAATGCTCTAATCACAAACCAAACATGGAATTTCCAAATACTTAGTGAATGTTTCGGTAAACTCCTAATTTCGCGCATTATTTCAATATGTTTACCCAACATAGCCAAGGATGATATGTGGGTTTGGGTGTCGGATGCTCATGGAGAAGCTAAATCCAAGGCAATTTATTACTACCTTAGCAAACATGCAACTCCATCACCTGGAATTGGAAGGCAAGTTTGGAGCAGTGTTTGGTCGATAAAAATTCCCCCAAAAATTAGTATCTTTCTCTGGAAACTAACTCACAATAAACTTCCCACCAAGGATATTTTGTCACAGTTCATTTCTGCCATAAACCCAACTTGTTTATTCTGTGGTCACCTCGCTGAAACAAACCAGCATCTTTTCTTTGAATGCTCTATCACAACAAAGCTATGGGACCTTGTTCAAAGTAAACTAAATTATTCATTCAAATTCCAAACCACATGGGCAAATGGGGGTTGGACAAATGAAGGGCAAGACTTGTTTCGAGATTGTCGTGAGAAACTTTTAGGTTTGATCGCTTTCTGCCTCTG
The DNA here is from genome assembly GCA_001647135.1 of Pontederia paniculata. Taxonomy (NCBI): domain Eukaryota; kingdom Viridiplantae; phylum Streptophyta; class Magnoliopsida; order Commelinales; family Pontederiaceae; genus Pontederia; species Pontederia paniculata. The sequence goes on along the minus strand of LTAE01005965.1, from coordinate 37,946 downwards.
GGGAATTTGGAATTTGAGAAATGACATGCACTTTCGCTCCAAACATGCAACCTTTCAGGTGGTGTGGGAGAAGGCAGTGGCTGGGTGGAGTGAATATAACAAACACCACATAACTGAGGCAAATCACCCCCGGAACCCCTTATGGGTCAAGTGGGAGCCCCCTCCTCCAGACTGGGTTAAGGTTAACTCAGATGGCTCCTTCAGTGGAGCAGGCGAGGAAGGGGGAGCAGGTTTTATTATTAGATCTTCTAATGGAGGTTTCTTATATGCAGGTGCCTTACAACGCAAAGCTGATTCAGTTTTGGAAACAGAAGCATGGGGATTAATGTGGGGTGTTAAAGCTTGCAAACAACTAGGATTCACAAGGGCATGGATGGAATCGGATTCAGAAACTCTCGTACAGATAGTGCTAAAACAATGCAAGTGCCCATGGAAAATTTTAAACATTGTAAGGAATATATGGGATGATATAGCTTTCTTTGAACACTTTGAATGTAAGCATATATATCGAGAAGCCAATAGGGCAGCGGACTTTTTGGCAAACTATGGTCGGGGCACGTCAATAGACGTCTTTTGGGAGGATGACCCCCCTCCGGGTCTCCGGAATTTTTTGTATCTTGACATTTCAGCTTCATTTTCAAATAGATGATCACTTTTCTTTAAAAAAAAAAAAATAATAGTCTCCCAACATTTATCAGTAGACTTTGTTGGAGTCTTCAACTTTGAACGTTGACCCCAATTTGGTGTGATGATGACGTTCCGTATCTCCATGGGCGGAGACCTTGCGACGGCTGAGTCCACTGAGATTGCCCATCTGACACGGCTGAAGGTGAAGTTTACTTTTCAAAGCTATTAATACATAACCAATTTAGTTTAAAATCAAAGGATGTCTTTCACAGCAAGTACACAATATTATCATGAAGCATCAATAAGTACTCATAAATATACAATGTATTAATAATCAATGACTTATAACCAATAAATAAAATTTATTTTTTACTTTATTTTTTTTAGGGTGCTCTTATTGCCACTCCAATAATCTTAATGCCACTCCATTTTACCTAGTTTACCCCTATTTAATTTATTCTATTGAAATTTATAACACTTCTTTTCAAACCTTAACTACACTTATACCCAAAATTTAATTATACACCTCTTCCCATAAAAAGATTAACACATATAAATAAGTGAATAAACTTTCTTTTTAATCCTGGTATAACTTTTTTCTTGCATTTAATTGCTTCAATATTAGTTATTTAATTCTTAANAAAGCTTGCAAACAACTAGGATTCACAAGGGCATGGATGGAATCGGATTCAGAAACTCTCGTACAGATAGTGCTAAAACAATGCAAGTGCCCATGGAAAATTTTAAACATTGTAAGGAATATATGGGATGATATAGCTTTCTTTGAACACTTTGAATGTAAGCATATATATCGAGAAGCCAATAGGGCAGGGACTTTTTGGCAAACTATGGTCGGGGCACGTCAATAGACGTCTTTTGGGAGGATGACCCCCCTCCGGGTCTCCGGAATTTTTTGTATCTTGACATTTCAGCTTCATTTTCAAATAGATGATCACTTTTCTTTAAAAAAAAAAAAAAAAAGTCTCTGTCAGAAGAAAAAATTGCGGCGCTAAAACCTCAGAAAATGTGAAAACAATAAAATTTTGAGGTTTTTTTTGTGTGACAAGCGAACTTATATTTCACAGTACATCCACTCTTAACAAACACTGAGAAATAGGAACTACACTATAAACCAGAAGAAATAACAGAAACACACATGCCTCTGTACTGCAGCAAGCAAAAACCCTCCGCCTCAATAATTTCGCACTCCAAGAAGTTACAATCTTCAAGCAAAAAATAACACTATCCATTTACGAACCTAATGCACAAAAACTTTCAGAGTCGTTTGGCCACAGTTCACTACACAGAGAGGATGTAAACTAAAAAAAAAAAGATGTAAACTAATGAACAATCATAGCAATAACAACAACAACAACACGCTTCAACATCTTGAAAATGTCAACCAAACACAAGCCCAACTAGAATTCTGTCCCCGAAGCACTTCAACATCTTTCCAAAAAACCAAAAAAAAAAAAAATGCCAAAACAAAAAAGTAACCCTCACATCATGTCAAAACCCCAAAACTCAAAAGAAAAGCGCCAAAAAAACTCACAAACGGAGAATAAGAGGAAGAAGAAAGCATGCAGGAGTCGATACCGCAGCCGGTGTCGCCGACGATGAGGGTGACGCGATTCTCTTGTATTTTGGCGACAATCTTCTCGCGAAGAGCCATCACGGGAAGCGGCGGACGGAGGTCGCCGCCGGATTCTTCCCCACCGGCGGACGAAGGCCGCGGCATAATGGACTCTTCGTCGGACGACGAACGACGGCGGCGGCGGCGGCGGCGGCGGCGGCGGCGGGGTACCGGAGTCCTTCACCATTGCGTTTGCTCCGTGGCTTGCTTGCTTGCTCGCTCCCGCCTCCCTTTCTAGTGCGAGAGCACGTGTGCCTGCGGACCACGTTAACGAGCTTACGCAGTTAATTAAGTATACGTGGATAAGTATTCATTCGTTCATTTCCGTGTCTTATGTTCCGGGTTGTTTTCCTAAGCTTCTTTACGTGTTGGGTGAAAGGTGGTGGTCTCTAGGGATAAGCACGATTAACCAATTAATCGACCTGATCGATTAATTAATTATTTTTTTATTCAATTAATCAAATCGAATTATTAGTTTTAAAAATGGTTTAGTTAATGGATAATAAATTTTTTTAACCGAATTTAATCGGATGATTGTGGATAATTAATTAAAGTTTCGATGAAAAATCATATTAATCGATAACTAAAATATTTATATTATATGTATATCAAAATTATACTTTTTCACAATTTTATATCCTAATTATTCATTGAATCTTATTTTAAATTATGTTCAAGTTTAGAATTCTTTATTTTGAAAAAATCTTTTGTATATTGCTGAAAATATTTCAAACTTTAATTAATTTGATAATAATTTTTTATAAATGTATATTTTATTTTTCGGACAAATAGGTGAATTCATCAAATCAAATAAAATTCTCGGTTAACTTATGTTGAAAAACGGATAAATATTTTTAGGTAGATTTGGATAATTAACTTAATTATCCAATCAATTAATTAACCGAACTGATCGTTACTCTCATAGTGGTCTCTCTTCATCAACAAAGATTAAAAATTTTAGGACTCGGATAAAAATTAAGGATATGATTTTTCAATTTTTTGCTTCGCTTATCTTCTAAATTATGAACAACATTGGTTCATCATATTTTTTTTCATAATAATATCATAAACAATATTCCCATTCTCAAAATTAATTTGCAAGGATTGGTCATCTTTTGGGCACTCCCACCAAAGAAATTATGAATTATCTTTACATCTATCCTTAAATAAGTTATTTGTCATGTTTTATAACTTCTTTTCCATTTATCTATCTTATTATGCATTTTTTTTTATTTTTTAACTGAGAATAAAAGATAAAAAAATGTAATTAGATAAATAAAAGGAAAAGGTTGGTAAAAAAAGAACAATGCAACAGTAAATAAAGAGAGTTTTAATGGGGATCAATGGATAATAATTTAATTTAAGAATATATGTTAACATTATTTTAAATGTTCTTAATATTTGCAGCATTTTATCATCCATAGCATGAAAAAAATTTAGTGACCCTTAATTTTTTGTCATCCATAAATTTAAAGTCTTTGTATTTTTATTGTGATAAAATTATCATTTCAGCATATGCATAATATGAAACAAATTGAGTGACCCTTAAGTTTAGATACATAATTTTTAATATACATCTTTGATCAAGAAAATTTCAAAAGCTATGGAAAGTAGACATCAAACGGAACTCACATATTTAATTTCATAAAATTTGAAGGATCTAAAGGTGGTTTAAGAGCAACTTAAACTATCAACTTCTACTTTGTTCCTAATTTGAGCTTGTTTTACATAATGAAGATAACAATCCATGATGACAACATAAGAGAAGGGTGAAGTGATTCATCATAGATCAGGGGGAATTTATTTTAACCAAATTTTATAAAGATAATATATAGGAGAGGAGCTAACAACTTATCTAGGTGAGAACCCTTCAAGAGTGGTTCAGCTCTTGTTCATCCTTTCTTCCCCTCTTGATTTTGATTTTGGTTAAGAAGGATAAGAACTAGATGTAAATGTGTCCAAGTGTTTATCCATATGTATGTGTGTTATACCGGCTTAAGGTCAGTTATAAAATTCAAAGTCGAATTTGCCCTCAGGTTGCATTTATTTACATATAATGTCGTTCATTTACTGAAGAAATTACATGTAAATAAGAAACTACTCTCATTTGGATTCAAATAAAATATTTATAATTAGTTTTAAAGGAATCAAAATTTAAATTTTGGTGGAAGAACAAAATCGACAAAATTTAATATTTTTCATGTTTTCACCTTCATTTGGCCTAACTAAATCTTCTCCTAAAATTTACTAAAAATCACATTTAAAATACTTGAACATATAGGTACAATTACCCTAATTTTATTTTTCTCAATTTTAATATTTTTGAAAATCATATTTCCATGTTTTAGACAAAATTTTGACACCTTCAATGCTCCAATATAAAGGTTTAAGCTTTTACCTTAATATAATTATCATTAAATTATATTAATCACATAAGACATAAACATATGAGATCTTATATGTATTAATCCATGGATATTACATAGACTCTCGTTTTAAAATAAATTTTGAATAAGTTATACTCGTTCAAAAATTATAAACAAGATAGTAGCTCTTGAAGTCTATTTTCAGTAGAAGTTTATTTCATTTCGATTTGAGGTCTATATAAAATGTTATGATCCTCTCTATAAAGTTGTCTTGAGATGTAGCTTGTCTTATTTTGTAAAATGTAGTATAAATTAAAATAGCGGAATTATGATATGAATTTTATGAATTGGGTACACATATGTGTTATCTTGTATTATAATTTAGAATGTCTGAAAATGGTAATTTTATAAGAAATTATGAATGTTTTAAGGTTCAACTATCACAATTCTCGGTATGAAATTTTCATATGATAATATAGGATTTTTTAGAATAAATGTTAATGAGATAAAATGTGTGAATTTTATAGGTAAATTTTCTATAGTATACTTTGAATGAAAATTTGAAATATTCTAAATGGACATCGGTGGATTAAGTTATGAATTTTATGTTGGCACTATGTTAAATTTGTCCAAAGTTAAAAATTAATATTTATTAAAATTGTCCCAAAAAATATGTATTTGATATTATCATTGTTGTTAACATATTGTAAGTGAATTTTAATAATCTTACGTCTCTACACATGATGAATCACATTTTTAAGAAAAATTACATGAATAAATTAATATATATCTTCTATGATCATTCCAAATTCACAATCGGATGTCATAATTTATACAATGATTACATAATCTCTTATATGATATATATGATTTTATATTAAATTTGGAATCACTCAATGTCCCTTTTGAACTCCTCACACTAAATGGTTTTATTATAACTTTACTATGCGATTCATCTATAATTTGAATGCTTAGATATTTTATTTGATTTTATCTCTAATTGACATGATAAATTATTCTACATAATTATTCAAGCCTTTTTATGATCCTTTTTTGAATGAGCTTCATTAAAATTATGATGATACTAATATCATAAGAGATCTTGTATGAACCTGATTATTATTGGTTCACACTAAAATGATGACATATGAACCATGATCATTATCGATTCATATCATAATAACATTCATATTATAAGACTCCATATGAATCTTGATCCTTATAGATTTATATTATGACAATGTTTATGTTATAAAATTTAGCATAACCTTAACCATTATCGGTCCATAGTGTGATGGTACATATGTTATGAGATTTCATATATGAATACTTATTATTATTGATTAATAATATAATTATACTCTATGACTGCCCTATCATTCATTATGGATTATATGTAAGATAAAGAACACAAAATTTAATAAATAAATGATCATCGTGTGTTGATTATCGAGAGTAAAGTAATGTTTATGATAATGATGATGATGTTAAGGACTAATAATGTAGCTGCAACAAAATTATTTAGTTCATTTGCATGGATCATTCCTCTCAATGCAGCAAATAGGATTCTCGAGCATTTTTTCGCTGAGGGGCACTGTCGTAGTTTGTGCACCAATCACTGACCTTTGACAATCGATAAACTAGGTAAACTTGATGACGATCACTCATTTTTTAAAGTGATAAAAGTCACTAAATATAATGACAAACATAAATAAAGATGCAACACATAATGATAAACCAAGTGATGATAATGATGATGAAAATAAAATGCATATGATGTAAGTATGCAATGATATGAAAAGTAAAGTACATATAATAAAAGTGATGTAATGAAAATAAAGTATGATATAATATCAAAAGCATGACAAGATGTATTGCCCGTCCTTAGATTATATTTTCATTTGGTATATTGTGATGATGATGAATGTAATTGATGTAAGAGTGATGATATCTAATGATGATTGACAATATTCATCACTTATCTATTTTCAAATGTATCCTTATTTATTTATCATGATTAATCTATAATATAACCGTTGAATATTTTATTATGTCTTATATAGATCTTTAATAATGTTCCTTATTTACGTTTCTAGTTGTTCATCTATTGAACTTCATAGTTTACGAGAGTGCATCATGCAATTTAATTTTGCAAGAAATTGATGATGGAGACACACGACATAAGATACTTATGGTGATGTTGCAAAAAAGCTCTCTTTTTAATATTTATTTTTATGATATCTAGTTATATTTTTAATTTTGAAATATGAATTAATAAGACGTGAAACTCACATGTTATCATGTCTCTAAGACTTTCACATTTGTGTATTTATATATCCATTTCTTTTCTATTTTTGTATTTTGGCTTTCGCAACATATCGTGTTCAATTTTCTTGACCAATTAAAGTCTATAGCCATGTCATTTATGTCATATATGTCTTTGTAACGTCTCGGAAAGTGTATTTTGTCATGTGGCAAAGTATTTTTTTATGACGTTATAGTAAATATAAAATAATGAAAAACTAACACTATTAATCGGTATAAAGTGAAAAATATTTAAAAAGATAAAAAGAAATAAGTGATTAATATTAAAGTTTAAGATTTACTTTGAAGAGAAGTTAGTTCATATAAGAGAGGTGAGTGTACTTTTTTTTAAAATGATGCATTATATCGTGTGGAAGTGAGCAATACAACTCTTATAAGGTGCCATGTGATATGTAGAATGTCTCAATAAATCAAAATATACAAATTTATAGGATTTTCATAAAATTATATTTTTTTTATTTATCAAATATGAATAATAAATTTCTTATAAACAGGTCTTTTGTCACTCGTATCTTATTCTTTTTTAAAATCTTCTCCACCCATTTGTTTGTAGGTTCAGTGCTCATTCTGTTTTACCTCTTTTAAAAGATAAATCATAAATAAATGTCTCTAACTGGGATGCAAATATTATGTTATAATAGTGTTACCATATGTTTTTTGTTAGGATGAAGCCAAATTTTTTTTTTGAAGTAAACTCGTAAGAAAGTGACATACAAAATTAATTTGTTTTTTTTCGTAATTAATAATAATTTGAAATATAAAAAGAAATTTACTTCTATCGAAGCAATCACAGATGCGAAATTCATTTTCATGGTATACCTTATTTTATATTTTTAAAAATATAAAATATTTTATTTTGATATGTTTTAATTTTTGGCGTAATTTAATAAAAATGTGTTTTTTTATTTTCTTAATCGAACAAGTGGCATGTGAGCAGTCACATTCTTTATTCTTTTACAAAGGGAAAGAAAAATGGAAAAAAGCGACTCGGACGTACGCATCATTCATCACCGCAGCGACGCAGGCTGCTGCACACTTGCGGATAAGGCCACACTGGTGGTAGCAGTTGCTTGGAGGACGTGCGAAGCTTTCTTCTCTGCTGCATTCCCTTTCTTGTGGAACAGCTGAGAAGAGTGCAGGATGATGAGGAGGGCGGTGGAAGATTGTGTAGTGGTATTGCTGCTGCTGCTGCTGCTGTGCTGCTTTGTGGGAGGTGACGGAGAAGCAACCAGCAGCCCGAGTTTTACCAGAGACGACTTGCCCAAGGACTTCGTGTTCGGCGCAGCGACTTCAGCTTATCAAGTCTGCACCTTTCTTCTTCTGTCCGTGTTCATAGTCCTCAGTCGTGCAGCAGCTGTAAACGTTTTGGTGATCACTGAACTAAATGTAGGTGGAAGGAGCAGCAGCTGAGGATGGGAGAACTCCCAGCATTATGGACACATTCACTCATGCTGGTATTTTCAGCTGCTTTCTTCTCCTACAAATTGCTGTTTTTTTTGTGTGTGTGTGTGTGTGTTCAGCAGAAACTTCTGACAATGTCTTCCTGTATTTAGACCTTCTGAAACAAAAATCAGAAACTATGCTTTCGAAACGCGTTTGGTCTTTGATTTTAAATGAAAGAAAATAAAAGTGTCTTCAATGATGGTGCAAATTTCTTGCCATCATAACGCAGTTTCGATCTAAATTTCTTTTACTTGAGTGTTTTCTGATGATTTAGTTGAATTTTAGGTTATTCAAATGGAACAGCTGATGTAACTTCTGATGGATACCACAAATATAAGGTACAATAAGAAGCAAAAGAATTCTTTAAAATTGGTAAATTTGTGGGCTTAAAAAGATATATTTACAGAGCAGTAAAGAACTTTGATTTAGTTTTATCCATCTCATTGTGGTAAATGTCGGAATAACCTGTTAATTCTTTTGCCTAGCAATGTTAATCAAGACAGTTTTTTTGGGTACAATAAGAAAATTTTCTTTTTAATGATTTAAGAGTTGTATCTCATTCTATTTCTGAAAAAAAAATCAGATATAAAAATGCAAAATGTGTAGTTATCTTAACATGTTATGACTCTGTAAATTATGGGGTAAGATTCATTAGTAATGTTCACTGGAAATTATGATATTTTTGCAATGCCTTGCATTTGGTCATAACCTTTCATACAACTTAAAACATACCAGTTTCCCTTGGAAGAGCAAGCACATCATAACGAATTATTGGTTCCTTTTGTTGTTTTCAAATAATTATACTATTATTCACATATAAACATAAGTCAATAGAAGCAAATTCTATTGCAAATTTAGCCGAGGAGAATATTTTGTATGATTTGGGAGGACCCCTTGCCTCAGGAGATCCTTAACTGCCTAAAAGTATTTTTGGTTACTAGGGAGGTTTAGGAAATAAAGAGGCACATGAAGTTCCACTTGTGAGAATCAAAACCGAGATCTCCTGGTCTATGATCAGGGTTGTTTGACATTGGTGCTTTCCAATAACAAAGCCTACTGTATTAGCTCCTGTATCATCCTGCTAAGTAAAAGATTTATGTCCTCCAGGAAGATGTAAAACTCATGGCCGAGACAGTATTGGAAGCCTACAGGTTTTCTATATCATGGACAAGACTGATACCCAGTATGATATTTGCAATTAATTTCTGTATGATATTATTTCTTAAAAAAGTGATGATTAAATCTATATTCTTTTTTTTTTCTGTAGATGGAAGAGGAGACATCAATCGCAAGGGACTTGAATACTACAATAATCTCATTGATGAGTTGCTCAAATATGGTAATCATCAAACCACTGTTTCCAAAATTCTGTGAAGGTATAACTTGTCGATAATATTCTAACTGTCCATATAAATTTACTACAAAATGTTTAAATTAAACCAAGGAGTCCTATAGTAAACCTATGCTAACTAAGCTAATCAGCTTCCCACCAATCTGATTCACCTTATAGTGTGTGTACACCAAATGTTCAGTCAGAAAATTGCACAACATTGTCAACATAATAGTTAAATGTTTGTTCTCAAAATTAGTTTCACTTAAGAATTCAAAGCTGTAGTTCAGCTTTGTATGAAACTAACAAGTCCTCTTTTTTATTTCGTGTAACCAAGTTTTTCTCCAATCTAGAAGATTGACATTATTTAATATGCAGGAATCCAGCCACATGCTACTCTGTCCCATTATGATCTGCCTCAGTCTCTTGAAGATGAGTATGGAGGATGGTTGAGCCCAAATGTTGTGTAAATATTCAGGCCTTGTTCCTAGCATGTTTTCCATTGAAGTGAAGTTGATTATTTAACGAGTCAATATACTTATATAATGTTCGCTTCTCCAAATCAAGAATATTGACATTGCAGATTTTCACTTTATGATTTAGAAAATTAATTAACCATGTCTGTTCAGTTGAAACTTTCAACACTTATTTGTATAATCAGCTACTATTTGAGAAAGATGTTTGCCAAACAAATTATGGAGTACAGAAAATTAGACTACCAACCTTATAAAAATCTTCACCTAGGATGCCTTACATAGATGCATCTGAATTCAATTATGGAAATGCAATCAACGGAAGTGAAACCTTTTCTGTCCATTCTTAATTCTTATTGATCTATTTTGAGGGATTAGCAATCTTTTTGGGAAGAAGTAGATAGGTTATTTTAAGACATGGTTTCATATTTGGTCTACTAACCTACTTTGAGTTGTTGGCAATAGATGGTAGAGAGTCAAACAATGAAACTGATTCTTTTTATTAAGTGTTATAAGTACCATAACAAGTCTTAGAAGGTAATTGAACCTTTATAGTGCATACAATAACATATTCCTTCCATCTAAAAGCAGTCTGGTCGAAGTTTGCAAAGTGCATTTTTTTGGGGTGGAAATGAATAAAATTTCAATTATGTCACCCACATATAGAAAAACTCTCTACTTCCATTGTCATGCATATCAAGATTCTGATTCATTTCCTTTCGTGCTTCCTATCAGAAAATAAAAATCCTTTTAGGACTGAAAAAAGTTGATGTGAAAAACAAGCTGACACCGTGAGGCAGCCATGATTGTAACTACTTCTTAAACATAGAAGATGATATATTTATGCACTAAATTATCAAACTTACTCCTTGTCCAGGGATGATTTTACAGCATATGCAGATGTATGCTTCAGAGAATTTGGTGATAGAGTCTCTCATTGGACTACTTTGAATGAACCCAATGTTTTTGTGTTGGGTGGTTATGATAATCCTTGTTTTGGACCAAGGAGATGCTCGTATCCCTTTGTTTATTGTCCTCTTAGGATCTCTACTACTGTTTACAATTGCTCGCACGGAGATTCAACAATTGAGCCATACATTGCAGCTCATAATTCCTTGTTGGCACACAATTCAGCAGCATCCTTGTACAAGAAAAAATACCAGGTATGTCTCCTTTGACTTGTCAAGAAAGTATATGCTTAACGCTTTGCCATAATTAACAGACAAATCAGAGGGAACCCTTGTTTGAGGTTACTCCATTTTTTTATTCATATCAAACAGTAGGCAAATGATGTAGCACCAAATATTATTAGTTTAAAAGATTTTATTAGTTAGGATTATTATTGTTATCTTATTTTTCATTTTTTTTTATTTTAGGAGGAGTTGTTAGTTATTTTAGATTTTTTGTTAGGATCAAACTTTATCTGTAAAACTCTATATAAGAGTTCTTTTGATATGAATAGAATCAGACTTTGAATATTTTTCTCAAATTGAACTTCGTGTTTTTTATCATGTGGATTCATGATGCCTTCGATTGATTCCGAAGAACTCTGGTGGATTCCAGAGTAATTATTTTTCTTATCAAATTGAAGCAAACGACTTGCAGATTGACATCGTTGTTGGATTCCAAGGTTCTTGGTGGATTCCAGGATTGTTTGTTCATTGTTGGAGTTGGCGAATACTTCGGGGTCTCTTGTTTCTCACACCGGGTACGCCCACGTGAGCTTAGAGGAATTGGAGTATTACCCAACGACATCTAACCCCTACGCGCGGAAATGGGGGATTCGGGGGGCACCGCCCCCTGACGGGGGTTCCGCTCGAAAAGGGTGAACCTGGCCCGTATGGTGGAGATTAAGAGATTTACTATTTGTTAAGGGATTTTATTTAAGTTGGCCCGTATGGTGGGGATTAAGAGATTTACTATTTGTTAGGGTTTTGGACCCATATATATATATTGCTCTTATTTCAGACTTGATGTTGAGCGATTGTAACAAAAAACAAGAATATAGTGAAATCTCTTTGCAGGACGTAGCCCTCTCAAAAGGGTGAACCTGGGTAAATCTGTGTGTGTTCTCTATTATTTCTGCATTTTCTCTTTGTGATCTTCTACTTGTTCTCGAATCTTCCCATCATTCATCGTGTTTTGTAGGATATGGCACCATGTTGACTCCAGCATGGAAGAAAATTTTATCTTGATTAATTCTTTTCTTGTCATGGCAAGAAGTGTATGAACACAGGATCCAGAATAAATAAATAAGATTTGGGAAATGAACATGTAATAATCAGAAACATTATCTTTAAGATGGTAGGTAGTTGGTGTACCTTTGTTCTGGAGCCTTACAATTCTTCAAGATGGTACATCTCAGCAAGCGTTGGAAGAGATTCAAACGACAATGTTTTGTTCAAATATGGACAGAATGCTTATTATAAGAGCATTTCAATATACGAGAAATAAATAAATAAATAAAATCTAATAAGAAAACTTCTTAATATATCTCTTCTTAAATTTCTAGCTATTTATGAATTCAAAGTTCTTTCTAGGAATAATTTCATGGATTTTAACAAACACAAAGTAAGGTACTGTGCTTAATGATACAGGCAAAACAACAAGGTTTCATAGGCCTAAATATATTTACATATTACCTTGTACCTGCAACTAACTCAGTGGAGAATATAAAGGCAACAGAAAGAGCTTGGAATTTCTTCATTGGCTGGTAAAAATATTCTTCATTATTTTGCTTGAGGCCATGCAGTTTGATAAATCTGATTTCTAACTGTGCCCCACAGGTTTATTGAGCCACTAATCCACGGTGATTATCCTGAGACAATGAAGGAAACTGCAGGCACAAAGATGCCAAAATTCTCATCTAGCATTTCCAAGCAGTTGATGAATTCATTCGATTTCATAGGTATCAATTATTACAATTCAGCTTCTGTGGAAGATGATCCTAATGATGCACCAGCAAATCAAAGAGATTTATTTGGTGATCTATCTATTAAGTTAGGTAGGTATAATCACATATTTTTATAGAAATTGTTGTTGTGGTCAAGTTCATTGAATTCTCTTTCAAAAAAAGTTCATGTGAATTCTTTTAATAGTGAAGCCATTTTGGGAATTGAACAGTAATTTTAAGATATCACTATATTGACATTTTCTTAATGTATCTGATGCTTATTTCCTGAACTTTCTTTTTTTTTCATTATATGGAATAAAGGTATATTGACAATTTTTCTTCCAGGCCCTGGACAGTGGACACCTGATGATGAGGTAAGCTTAGGATACAAATAGTTTTCTCGTTAACATCTAAGAAATCTTAACAAAAGTGGAGCTTCGCAGAGCAAAGCATATGGGTTACAAGGAGTGCTCGAGTATATGAAGCATGTCTATGGAAACCCCCCTGTTTATATTCATGAAAATGGTATGTCTCTACTTGCCAAGCTGAGTTTTGTAGGAATTGCATTCTGCTGAAATAACTAGAGAACCTAAATATGTATATAAGACATGGATATTGTATGTGAGGTTTCTCATGTCTGAAACAATTTTCATACTATCTTTCTTGTTTCACTCGGATAACATTTCCTAATACCCGAAAACAGGTTACGCAATGCCGCAAACTGGTTCCCTTGATGACACCCCTAGAGTGAAATATTTGAATGACCATTTGGGAAGCTTGCTCAATGCTCTCAGGTACTGCAGAATTCTTAAAAGTTTTTCAATGTAAAGGTAGAAAAGACTAATACTATTCCATTGCCAATAAGAAATGGATGACTGATCTCATTGCAAGGAATATTTCAGATACTCAGTTCAATCACTCCAAATGTTACCTCATGTTTCATTCTGTTGCTTATAGGAATGGGTCCAATACCTTGGGGTACTTCGTCTGGTCCTTCATCGATGTGTTCGAGATTCTGACAGATTATGAGCTTACTTACGGCCTGTATTACGTCGACTTTTCCGACAAAGATAGAAAGAGATACGCGAGACGGTCTGCTACTTGGTACTCAGATTTCCTCCAGAAGAGATGGCAGATTGGTTCCATCAAC
>LTAE01005965.1:0-22601 GCA_001647135.1 Pontederia paniculata | reverse complement strand
GGGGGGTTCTTTGCATGTGTGAGAGAGTGATCGATAGAGGAAACACAGTAGCTGGCAGTAGTACTTAATCAACCAACGGCCTCCATTTGTAATCGAGAGAAAGTATCAATGAAGACAGAATTGAACAGCATAGGCAAATGCATTCTCTGCCATCCATTGAGATCCTTATTAACACTTTATTCTTCCACACACACACATATATCATCCACCAACATGCTTTCTCGACCATTCATGCCACTTACTGTTAGGTTCCAGATTATAGATAGATATTCATATGCTACCTAAAAATTTGCCCAAATTAACTGTGAAAGTTTAGCAGGGATGATGAGAAGAGCTTGGTGCAACTTCTTCTTCCTACTAATCTTTTTACTGGCGGTGGATGAGAAGAGGAGGCAACTATCATGCTGTGCACAGACTGATAATGAGTCCAAGTTTAGCAGGGATGACTTCCCACAGGACTTCATCTTTGGAGCTGGGACTTCGGCTTACCAGGTCAGTGCCAGTTAGATATATGCATAGTAAGTAGCATAGATGGTTCTTCTGCATGTGTTATCTTCTTCATGCATATGTAGATGTGCATAATTGAGTGTTGTGTTTTGTGCAGTGGGAAGGAGCAGCAGCTGAGGATGGGAGATCTGCAAGCATCTGGGACACCTTTACTCATTCAGGTGCTACCTCTTTTTTTTTCTCTCTCCTTCTTTGCTGTGTGGCATGCATGATAAGGAAGAAAAGGAATTGAAACAGTCTGATTTCATGACCAACAACTGCATCATCAAGATATACATCTATACATAGAAAAATAAATAATATATATGAAGAGAGAGAGAGAGAGAGAATAAGAAACAAACTCTGAATTCTTCTTCCTTTTATGAAAAAAACATACATACCAGAAAAAAACATGTTTATGCTTAAACATGTAGTTGGCACAGAAAAAAAAAACTTAGGAGACTGATCTGAGGAGGGTGTTCCTCTCACTAAGCATCAAAATATTGGTTCCTTTGCCAGGCACAATTTGGAGCCTTAATTAGCTCAACTCTCCATTATAGTAGCTTGTGAAGTGTCCTTCAGTCAAAACCTCGATTAGATGATCTAACATGTAGCTCTGTATTGGACAATTTATGAATGAGGTTGCTGAATAAACTGGGGTAGTGTGTATGCTTCTTTGACCTAAAATTAATTTTAGGTCAACAAAAAACGAGAGATCTTTTGAACCAAAATTATAAGTAATTTTCAATAAAAAAATATGCCGGGTATACACTGTACTACAATATACTCATTTTTATTTATCAATATATAAAATCGAAAAATTCAAAATATTACAGTATAGAAGTATAGAGTGGAAACTTGAGTCAAAAATAAGGTGCAGTGATGATAAAAAATAATAACTTTATATTTATATTTGTAACGAATTAAAACTTTTAAATAATGAGGAAGGTTGAGTTTTTTTTATGCTCGCTTTGAATTTCTAGATTTTAGAGTTATTAGCGTCTAACTAATACGGAGTGAGGCAAAAAGCATAAATAATATTTCACTGATTAAATTAACGATTTTAAAATTCAAACTTAAGGCTATTAACTTCTTTCTCAATTTAAAACATAGATCTGTTAATTATTTGTACCAACTGAATTTTAATTAATACAATAATTGATATTGCATGCGTCCATAGGTAATGATGATGGAGAAACGTGAGGTCCACTGAATTAATGGAGAGAGGAAAAAAAATAAGTAATAGTCGTCTCCACTTGGCAAATGGGTGAAGAATAGTAGATTATCAATATATTAATAAAGTTAATTTAAAAGAAACCTAAAACAATAACATAATAGTAAATAAAATAACTATTAAAGTTTTGATAAAAAAATGCATAAAAATCAACTATAAAATTTAAAAAGAATTTTTTTCATAATAAAAAAATTAAATATGTATAATCAAAATTAAAGAATATTAATATAATATTTATTTTAAATTAATAAAATAATTTTAGTTTAATTTAATCTCTTACATCATATGATAGAAACTTTAGCCAAATAACAAAATTCATTTTTTTCTAAATTTCATGTAAAACTATCATATCATTTTTCCCACGCAGTTATTTACATTTTTTATTTTGAGATTGCGTCAAACCAAACTAAAAGATTGAAGATGGCATGTGAATGGACAATACATTGATGGCATGTGAATGGACAATACATTGATTAGACAGATGTAGGATTGACGATGTAGGAGAGAAAAAAAAAATAGGAGAGAGAAAAAAAAGTAGGAGAGAGAAAATTTAATATACACTCTAGATTTAACATTCTACGATTGATGATGTAGATAGTATAATATTTCCTACTTAACTAGAGAATACCTACATTGAACTCTTATATTGGGAAAAATGAAGGTGCTCCCTATTTAAGTAGGGAGCACCGTGCTACCTACTGTTTTAATCATAGGATCTCTAATTTATGATGGCTTAATTTAGGAGAGAGAAAAAAGTAGGAGAGAGAAAATTTAATATACACCCTAGATTTAACATCCTACGATTGATGATGTAGGTAGCATGATATTCTATACTTAACTAGGGAACACCTACATTGAACCCTTATATTGAGAAAATGGAGGTGCTTCCTACTTAAGTAGGGAACACCGTGCTACCTACTGTTTTAACCGTAGAATCTCTAATTTATGGTGACTTGATCTAGGAGAGAGAAAAAAAATAGAAGAGAGAAAATTTAATATACACCCTAGATTTAACATCCTACGATTGATGATGTAGGTAGCATGATATTCCATACTTAACTAGGGAACACCTACATTGAACCCTTATATTGAGAAAATGGATGTGCTTCCTACTTAAGTAGGGAGCACCGTGCTACCTACTGTTTTAACCGTAGGATCTCTAATTTATGGTGACTTGATTTAGGAAAGAGAAAAAAATAGGAGAGAGAAAATTTAATATACACCCTAGATTTAACATCCTACGATTGATGATGTAGGTAGCATGATATTCCATACTTAACTAGGGAACACCTACATTGAACCCTTATATTGGGAAAATGAAGGTGCTCCTTACTTAAGTAGGGAGCACCGTGCTACCTATGGTTTAACCGTAGGATCTCTAATTTATGGTGACTTGATTTAGGAGAGAGAAAAAAATTAGGAGAGAGAAAATTTAATATACACCCTAGATTTAACATCCTACGATTGATGATGTAGGTAGCATGATACTCCATACTTAACTAGAGAACACCTACATTGAACCCTTATATTGGGAAAATGGAGGTACTCCCTACTTAACGTGCTACCTATTGTTTTAACCGTAGGATCTCTAATTTATGGTGACTTGATTTAGGAGAAGAAAAAAAGTAGGAGTGTGAAAATTTAATATACAACCTAGATTTAACATCCTACGATTGATGATGTAGGTAGCATGATATTCCATACTTAACTAGGGAACACCTACATTGAACCCTTATATTGGGAAAATGAAGGTGCTCCTTACTTAAGTAGGGAGCACCGTGCTACCTATTGTTTAACCGTAGGATCTCTAATTTATGGTGACTTGATTTAGGAGAGAGAAAAAAAGTAGGAGAGAGAAAATTTAATATACACCCTAGATTTAACATCCTACGATTGATGATGTAGATAATATGATATTCCCTTCTTAACTAGGGAACACCTACATTGAACCCATATTGGGAAGAAGAAAATATAATAGCTAAAAAGGTGATTAATTTTATTTTTTTAAGAAGATAAAAATATGAATTACAATTTATGATAATTGATTATTACTTATTCTAATAGTCTACATATTATATAATAATATAAACTTGTTTTCAAATGATTACAGTTGTTATTGTTTTTTAATTAATAACTTAATTAAATATAATTTTTTTTAATTAAATATAAATTTAGTGTAATATTATATTAATCAGTAAGTTCACCCTTCTGATAAAACAATTGTGATTTGAATAGAAGGACGTGTTATTTAGAAATTAACACTTAAAAATAAGATAACATAACAATATAACAGCAAAAAGAGCTTAAAAAGGAAGGCAACATCAAGAAAACAAAGCAAACGAAGGAAAGTTAACGTCAATTGATAACTTAACTAAAAAAATATAATTATAATTATAAAATATAGACTTACTTCAATAGATATCTGTAATCCATAATCTTTTTCAGAAAGGTTTAGTTTACATTTATTTTTTTGTTCAAAATTAAAAATTAGTAGTCAAGTAAAATATTTTTTCAATAATTTATTTGGTTCGGGTGTACTCGCACCCAAATGCCAACCCACAAACTTATATTATTATTAAATATATTTAATAATTAATGATTCTTTAGTTGATTAATTAGTTAAGGTCGAGAATTTATAAAATCGATAATCAAACAAGAATCATTAAATTTTATGAAAACTTTTAAAAATATATATAAAAATTAAATCATAAAATTAATGAAGGATTGAATGTGATAAAATTTTAAAATATATTCTAAAAGGTCGAGATATTGATCATTTTATTTATGCTCTCCACTTCGTTGAAGAATTATCGTGTTCTTATAAAAAAGCAAAAACTAAACTGTTTGAACTGAGGATCCAGCTCCCTCGCCCTGAGGTAATCAAGAACTTGGTTACCAATCGACCCAATTCTAAAGAACATAAATGAGCTAAACAAAATCATTCACCACATTTGTTATAAATAAATATAACAGTTTAATGCTATAAATTTCCTCAATATTACTGTAAAAGTTTATTATTATTATTATTATTATTATTATTATTATTATTATTATTATTATTATTATTATTATTATTATATAGAAAGCTTGAGATTTTTTTTTTTGAATTTAGGGATTAAGGAGCTTGTAGTGCATGTGGTACAAGTATCGACTGATAAAATAATATAAATACTAGTAGGCGTCGATACCTGCTGAAGTTTGCTACATATCCTTTTATCTGAAAAATCTATCAATTATAATATCATTGGCAACACGTTTTTACTTAATGATTAATTATTCATTTATCATCCATTAGATTGCAAAATTTGTCTCACATTAGTCATTAGAAAAATCTTCAAAGTCAACTTGAAGAGTAAGTAGAATAATTGATATATATAGTAAAGTGCTATTTCTAATTATGCCTTTCACTTGAGTTAGAAGAAAACAAAAGGGAGAGGATGGATGAAAGATGAGGAAACAAAAGGCAGTCTTTTTTTTTTTAAACATTCGAGAACAAATATATATTTGTTAATGGTAACATTAACAATACATGTTTGTTCACATATTTAATATTTAATGATCCAGGACAAATCAAAGAAAATAAAAAAAAATATTCTTCTTATAATTCAAAATATATTTTAAATTCATATGAGTCATATGAACCCCAAAAAAAGAATTTTTTTGGACGAATTAAAAATGTTACATAAAGTATATTTAATGATCCAAGACAAAAAAATTAATGTTTTAGAAATAATTATCTTTTTTATAATTTAAGATGTGTTTCAAATTTATGTGGATCATACGAGTCCAAAGCCAATAATTTTTTGACTGAATTGAAAATGTTATAATATATGTGTCTAGCTTTTTTAGAATTTTAAATATAATAACTAACATTTGTTTAGATTGTTATCTTCCAAATGCCCTACATAGGAAAAAAGAGTGTTATACAGTTTGGTGTTGCGCATGTGCAACACTAAATAAATAAATTTGAATAAAATTATTATAATTATTTTGTCTTGGTATTAATTGAAAAAAATACTAATAATTTTAGTTCTTAACCCCTTATTTAAATTGATTGTATATATATAGTAAAATATATGTGCATCGCTTTATATTACAATGCGGCTCACTCTTACTCATATTTAATTATAAGCATGTGAGCCTACACTAATAGACCCACATTAATAAGTCTCACATTTTTGTGAGAGAAAGAACGAGTTGTTAGAAATTATTATATATATATATATTATATATATATATATATATATAATAATTTCTAACAACTCGTTCTTTCTTGGATGAAATATATGTGAAAAGCACAATTCATTTGTTCTACTCATTAGCTTATATTTCATTAGTAAACTATGTGAAAAAGAGTGCCCCACCCCCTCCCCCTACAAACAATATATGCACAATTGATAAATCTTAAAATTAATAAAAAAAAGAATATGACATTAAATTTATCATTGACCAATAAAGTACTGCTTTGTGAATACATTAAACTCACACATATATAAATATATATATATATATATATATATATATAAAAGAGAAATATGGACGTATAAACTCGTGTAAATCCATGGAAACCCTTAAAAATTATATGTAATTGCATTTAAAAAAAAACGAGGTTCATTCACTCTCATGAATTACTGTAATATTCGATAACCCAGAAATATTAGTGAATTTACTTCTTTTTGAATTGTAACTTCACATATTTAAATGGGAATTCACATGAATCCAGAGAAAATAGTGACCAAGACATCTTTGAATATGCATATCTAGGCAAGTTTACAGTCCAAGATTTTGTGTACTTGTGATAAAAAAAATAAGGAAAAACTACTCGCAATTATTCACATGTAAAGATTCAGTAGGATTATGTATGTAACAGGTAAAATGTTGGACGGTAGCAATGGAGATGTGTCGTCTAATGGCTACCACAAATACAAGGTATAATTCCATATTGGTATGTTATTACTCTTCTAAGGAACAAGCTTTTGGGCCATTGCATGGATGATAATGCTTGTACTTCACTCCATTCTGCATTTAAACTATTCAGCAATCAAATTATGGTTCGTGTTGGATCATTGCTGACCTTAATACTAGCTTTAATGTCATCAGGGAGATGTCAAATTGATGGCTGATACAAGATTAGATTCCTACAGGTTTTCCATTTCCTGGTCAAGGCTTATACCAAGTAAAACCTTTTACATCCTACTCAATATCAAAGTAAACATTTTGATGTATGCTCTAGTTCTCATTTGCAAACAAAATTTATCATATCTCGCTTGATCCATAGATGGAAGAGGAGCTGTCAACCCAAAAGGTCTTGCCTTCTACAATAATCTCATTGATGAGCTACTGAAAAATGGTTAGTTTGATCAATGATACCCATTAAGAACTAGTTGCAGTATATAGTTTATAACAAACACACTTGTTTTGGACATAGGAATCAAGCCACATGTTACAATCTACCATTATGATATGCCCCAAGTTCTTGAAGATGAATATGGTGGATGGTTGAGCTCAAAAATTGTGTATGTTGGCATCTTCAGTTCAGAAATCTTTTATTTTTTAAGCCTTTAAGCAACTGATATACTCAGAATTAGAGCCTCTTGGTCATCAATTTATGCCTACCCAGGGATGACTTCACAGCATATGCAGACATTTGCTTCAGAGAATTTGGAGACAGAGTTAAGCAGTGGACTACTGTAGCACAACCTAATATAATTGCACTGGGATCATATGACAATGGAGCATTTCCACCTGGTAGATGCTCTTACCCTTTTGGCTTCAATTGCACAGTTGGAGATTCCACTACTGAACCCTACATTGTGGTTCACAACACACTGTTGGCGCATTCTTCGGCCGTCGAATTATACAAGAAAAAATATAAGGTAATATGCATGATACATGATGCATGTTCTCAGTGGACTAATTAGTGTTCGTATGCAATCTTCACTAATCATAATGCCCTCTAATTCTTGTAAATGCAGGCCATCCAAAATGGATCCATAGGATTGAATGTGTACACCTTCTGGTTCTATCCATATACAGACTCAGTTATTGACATTGAAGCAACTCAAAGATCATTGGATTTTGTAGTAGGATGGTAATTGCAACCTTCTGCAAGTTGATTCACGTATCATCTGCATGCTAATTTATGCAGAATTCTTTTCAGGATCATAAACCCTATTGTGCTTGGAGATTACCCCAAGGTCATGAGAGAGATTGTAGGATCCAGGCTTCCTTCCTTCACCCATGAACAATCTACAAGATTGAAGGGTTCATTTGACTACATCGGCCTGAACCATTATACATCAATTTATACCAAGGACAATTCAAATATTTCAATGTCTAAACCTCGCGATGTGTATGCGGATCTCCTAGGAAAATTTGCAGGTCAGTTCTTAATTAATATAAATAAACATAAGTTAATCATACTTCAAATTAGAAAAAAAAAATAACCAAAGATTATATCTTATGAGTTGAACTTTGAAAAATTCTTTGCACTTTATGTAGAATCAAGGGGTGGTCCACTTATTGATCAGGTAGAGCTAAAACTTGATTTCCTTTTGTGAGAATCCATCATGTTTGATGTACTACTTCAGTTGGCTAATATTTGCATCATCTGAAATAGTTTATTCCCAGGCACATAATAAGTGACCCTGCAGGCCTGCAACACCTATTGAAGTATCTGAAAGTAGCATATGGGAATCCTCCTATTTTCATAGAAGAGAATGGTTAGTGGTTATATAATTCTCAAGTACTTGAACGAGTGCCCTTTAATATATATGTACACGAATATTTATAAAAAGAAGGAAATGATGATCAAATGAAATGCATGGTCATTTTGTTATGTCAGGTTATGGACTTGGAATGAAAGATACACTCAATGACATCGCCAGGATAAATTACATAAGTGGTTTCATTGGTAGCATTCTTGATGCCATTAGGTATCTCTTGATACCTTATCATCTACACTGTACACATATGCATGAAAGCCTGTACTTACATGCAACTAAGACTTTTTTTTATCTTACAGGGATGGGGCAAATGTGAAAGGATACTATGTGTGGTCATTCCTAGATGTCTTTGAGTTCTTGGCTGGTTATCAGACGCCCTTCGGGCTGTATAGAGTGGATTTTAAAGATGCAGAACTGAAAAGGCAACCAAAACTATCTGCATCATGGTATTCCAACTTCATCAACAGGAAGATTGATGTGAAGATAAAGAAAAGCTCTCCATATACAAAATTGTATGCTCAAGGGTGACTTACTTGGCATGATGCTCCATTTGATGCAAGGAAAAGATAAAAGAGAACAGGATTCTCGCAACTGGAACTTATGATCCTAAGACAACAAATTATATTTAGAAGGTCTCAACTACAAAATTTCAGCGTCATCGTTAAAGTCTTGTTTAGTGAATATACTGATGTTTACATCGAAAAAAGAATTATATAGTTTTTTCTTAATCTAAGAAATTCTTATAAGTTGGAAAAACAAATTGGATATAGAAATAGAGACAAGTTTTCAATATCTGAAACTCACTCAGCACAAGTTAGTACACAGTTACCAGTTTATTGAGTTTAAAAGGTCTCTCAATAGATTGAGCTCAAATGTTTAATTGTTCTCCGTTTCAGCTGAAACTTTTTACACTTATAATTCAGCAGACTGTTATTGAGCAAATGTCTTTTAATCCAAGATTTGGTACTTAATTCAAGATTGATAAGGCTTCGAGATCTCTGGTGATCTTAACAATTGAACCCTAATATTTCTCCGGGTTACTCAGTGTTATTTGTTCTATGTGCTGACTGATGGGTGCTCTTTTTTCAATACAGTAAGATCATTCAGAATGTAAACAAGAACTATTTATTCGGATCATAAACTTTATTAGTATACAACATATCTTTTACATTTGGGATCTCCTGAGAAACAGAAACCAGAGTTACCTGCCTACCCAGCAACCAAGCAGAGGTGTTGACAACAGGGAGGAGAGAGCACGAAGTGACATATATACATCGAGTTGAAACCATAAAGGAGATCACCAGAAGCTTTACATTATTATTTAGTGTTTATCCTTGGGCTTCTTGACTATCATAACTGTGCACTGAGCATGATGTGCACAATAGTCACTCACACTACCGAGGAAGGCCCTGCAATGAAGTCATTACTACTGTTAACGACAAACTGCACAATAAAATTAATAAATGAACTGAAGCCTGCCGAAGTTCAACAGTATGGACACCGAAATCTTAAGTTGTATTATTTTCTCAGCCTAGTTGTGATGAGAGACATCAGATAACATCTCATGTAATGTCAACTAAACTTAGTAGTTTCGGGTATGAATTTTTGTTCTTTTGTTCTGAAACACAGGTAAACACATATATCAACTATATGATTAGCAACCTATTACTACATGTGTTAATTAGTCCTTTCCAATTGAATGATGTTTTATCTTGAAATCTATGAAACATGGTTTAACTTCAGAATGAGTGGACGAAAAAGGGTTCTCTCGGACACCTAACAAGAAATGATCATTAAATTCAAAAGATTATGAACAGTGAGTATTCTGCCAATAACTATGTTTTATGCTCTTGTAGTTTCCAAAAGTTTATCACTAAAAAGACTATTGAAACTTACACTATCCTGTGTTGCAAATTTCTATTGGAGACCTCAGTGTGTATTATGGTCTAGAACAGGATTTTTTTAACTGAAGCATCTATAGATAGATAGCTGCTCACCTTTTTATTGGTCCATAACCGTGGCTACCCACAACCAATATGTCAGCATGGTGCTTCTCTACTGCCTCGCAAAGTACATTTCTCGCATCTCCTTCTATAACCTCAGCTACAGCATTTACCTGCAGTTGAGAGATAAACAGCAAGTGACTTTGGAGCACAGGAAGGTTTGATAGAGCATATCATTGCAACTACCTGCTTCTTTATTTTATGTAAAAAAAAATTAGACAAAACAGTGATTTCCCCTACAAAATTAAGAGGGAGATTTTTTCTTAGATTTACATATAATCTATAAACTTATTGACCCTATCGTCAAGATGGAGGACCTTTGTTATAATGCCCGTAATTTCTCTGAAGTACATTTAACAGAAAGCAAAAGACCTCATATACTGTGAATAAGAAACACATATTTAGACAGGTAACGGCAATTCTTATGTGCATGATTAACAACATATTTTTATAATCGGATAATATATATGCCAAATTAACAAACTTATCAACATTTAATATTTTTTTCCCTCGACTTCAACCTATATCATTAGTTGGACAAGTTCTCTTATGAAATTTCCTTCATTGTCTAAAGTCCAAAATGTATTACCCATTTCCTTCTTGTTTCAATCATAAGAAAACCTTTGGGAATAAATCATAGCCTTACTGATTGTTTGTACAAATTGTGCTATTCATTTCCTTCTTGTTCCTATATAAAACAACCTTTGGTCATAAATCATAACCTTAATGATTGTTTATACATTAAAAGGTTAAGGAGCATGCTACACATTCCTTCTTCACATATATTTTATTTTACATAAGTTCCAACATTAGCTTGTATTAAAATAATATATCTGCGTGTACATTCTGACCATTTCATAGATACATATATATATATATATATATATATATACACACACACATGGATGACAACTCCAATGGTCATCCTTTTACTTCTCAAAAAAATCTATCATTTGCTGATATATTAGGTTATAAATTTGTGTTGTAAAATTCCACTGAAGAAAAAATTGTATTGTAAAAGGATTAAAGGAGTATGTAGCTCACAAAATAAGTAGGTGAAAAAAAACAAGAGTAGACCATATAACGTGTACTATGTGCACACCAAGATGTGTGCATAGCAATGGTCCATCTTCTGCTCATTAAATGGGCAACATACTCATTGCCCTCTTGCAATAAAGTTGTCTCTAAATCGGTACCATGTTTTTTCTGTAATAATATTTCTGCTGTGATGATTTGTCTAAGTTCATGTGCAACTCCCCAAAATTTCCCTTCCAAAAATACCCCTGAAATTGAATGGCAAAATCCCCAAATCATTATGTGTCCTATTTCCTCTTCTTCTCCTTGTTTTCTACTAGCCGGCCCTAATTCCTTTCTCTTCTCCCTCTCCACCATAGAAGACTGGGTAGGATTTTCTCCTGGTGCAATTAAGTGATCACATATTCTTCTCCAAATTGAAATCTTTCTTTTTTTTGAGAGAAAGAAAAGGAGACTACACCAGTTGGTCGTCACCCGCTTGTACTGATGTAAAAAGAGATGTACATGTGTGTAACGGAAAGATGTGCCAAAAGGCTCTCCAAAAAAAAAAGTGCACCCGATGTCACCCGAAACCCCACAAGAGAAAGGGAAAACGGACCAAGAACAGGAGAACAACGTTCGGTAGAAGAATCGTCACGGGAAAACGAAGGGGTTGATTAGCAGGGAAGGGACAGCGAGCTAATTGGCTAAACAAGTGTGTATTATGGCAGATCACATGTAGATCTAGAACTCTGTATAGATGACCATGTGCTAAGGTTCTTGTTGGCTCATACCTCTTATTTGTGATCTCATATCATGAAAGTGTCCTTACTGGGAAATCTTCTTTGAACGATGTCTCTGTTCATGCCTCATCCATGATCCTATTGCCCTTGATCTATGTTTCATATTCTCATGTGATTCATGTCCAGGTTCTCTCTTAATTCAAAGTTGAGATGTTATAGAATGAGATTGATATATCATAGCGTATCTGATCGAAATATTGAATTGTATTGGAAGTAGGAAAACCTTGTTGTTCGTATGTTTTATGTCTGTAAATCGAAGCATGATAATTAAGATTCATGTATTAGAAGAAATTAGAATTTTTGTACAAGAAGAAACAGAGAAAAATCGTTGAACTGCCCTCAGTCACAATCGTGACGATGGAGTCGAGAGTGACATCGAAGGTGAACATTGCACAACCTTCTATGTTGGAGTTGGTGAATACTTCAGGACCTCTTGTTTCTCACACGGGGTACGCCCACGTGAGCTTAGGGGAACTGGAGTATTACCCAACGACATCTAACCCCTACGCGCGGAAAGGGGGGGTTCGGGGGGCACNTGATCGACCGGTCTTCCTCTAATCCCCCTTCATATACATTATCAGTCACCCTCTTTACACTTTGGTCGACTGTCTATGCCTTGCTCCTCCATATACACTCCCCCGTTATCGGTCGGCCTCTCTTCTTCTTTGGCCGACTATTTACGCTCTGTTGCTTCTCATCATATACTCTCTTGCTCTGATGTTGGTCGACCGCTTCATATCCTTAGGGCACCCACTGCACACATATGGTTCTTCTGATATATATTACGTGTGCAGTGGTCGTCCATTCCTTTAGCTCAGATCGACCACTATACTGAACTTGAATGTATCCTGTTACAGAAATCAGCTCAAACAAGTTCATTAGTACAGGCTGAGTTCACTTACAAATTTGTGATCATTCAAAACATTCTCGGGATCCTAGATTCAACAATCATATCATATCATATCATATCATATCATATCATATCATATCATATCATGTCATGTCATGTCATGTCATGTCATATCATATCATATCATATCCGTTCATATACCATATAACTGCATTAATATCAACAATATATATACTCTCTTCATGCCAAGAACATACAATTGCATCATTGCAACTCTTTTCCAAGTATTTCTCTTTGCATTTATATAACTTTCTCATAGAGTAAAGTATAACATGTATTTATATTAATCCATTTCGACCTTTCCGTTAGTTATCAAAATGTAACAAATGACTTTCGTAACAATAGCAATCACAAGATATCACATCCAATTACAACAAACAACGCTTTTTTATATACTTCCTTTCATATTTAAGAAGTTTCATATCTAGATAAGTATCTTGTAAAATAAAGTATAAGACTATTTACCAAAACATTCACTCTAACATTTCTTATGAAGCAATCATGATGCCTAAAAATATCATTTAAACGTATAATAATAAAAATATATGAATAAAACTGCACAGATAAAACTATATGGATCCACCCTACATACCTTTGTTTTCTTCTTCTTTTATTCTTTTTTTCCATTGGCCATCCTCTCCATCTATTTTTTTTCCTTCTATTTGTCCATCACCGAAACTGAGATGATAAGACTATTAGTTACCTTATCCTTCGGTATCTTCTCAGAGAACATAAAATTTGATTTGTCATATTGTTACAGATCTCAACACAATGTTCGTTCTCGTTCTCTACTTGGCAGCTTGAGTAACATAATACATAAACTCCTAACTTAATATGTAGCCTCCTCTTGTTAAGTGATCTCAAATTTTATTGATAACAAATCTTCCGAGCTTTTAATCTATCTCTCAAGTTATTTTTAACCATATAATTCCAGGGAAATCAATAAATCAAACTTATGACCTATTAAGTACACTCAAGGTAGAATTTATTTCTTCGAATATACACAGGGTATTATGATAACTCTAATTTTATCTAAAGGTATATTCATTGAGGTTTAACATTTATTTATTTTAGAATTTATGCTCCTTTAGGTTATTTTCATAAACTCCTTCATTTACAGGATTCTAGCAGATTTAGATACGTTCATTGTAATATCTATATCTTCCACCACATAGGTCCTTTTAACCTAATTCTAGTCAGGTTCAAAAACATATTTAACATATAATATATTAATATCTTTATTTTATCTGAACTATATGAATTATCATAAAATTGTTAAACTAACCTTATATGTGCTCATTGTTTTAGCAATAACTTTGTTCACAAATATTTGTTTAGCATAATCTTGGATTCTTTGAGAACTAGACTCCCATAGAATTATGACATATTGGTACTAAAATTTTGTAACACTTAAAATCTATTTCATTTTCTATTGGAACAGAGTTCATAAAATTTGGACAGATTCCAATATCTTCAGTTCATAAAATCATAGAAATTGTTATAATTCCTAATTATATATACAGTTTCTGAAAAATCGATGACATCTAATCTGTATTTCTAACATAATTTATGCCAGAAGTTAAACAGGAATCCTTTACCTTTGGTCTTCTTTCTTTTCCTTAACTTCTTTCCATCTTTCATTTTCTTCTCATTCTTCTTCAGTTTGGCCAGCATCCCCCAGCTTCTTTTTTTTCTTTTTCCTCCCTCCGGCAGCCAGCAGCAAAAGAGTAGAAGGAAATTTTATTTCTCTTTTTATCTAGTTCAGCCACTAGTAACTCTTTACCTATTCAGTGATAAGAGTGGACATGTGTACATTTTATCTTATAACACATGCTAGCTTTTCACCTGGTAAGTTGACAAAATAATATTTGGTGGCAACTTATGGTTAAAAGGTGGACATGCAACTCATGCAGCTAACATACAAGCTTCTTTAGTAACTTCTTTTTTTTAATATTGTAAGCTGATGGGAGGTGGCAGTCTAAATAATGTGTGGCTCACATTTAATCTATCTATCTCTTTCTTTCTCTTCTCTCTCTCCCTTTATAAATAGATTATTATTAATATTCATTATTCAGACACTAATTGATTGGTTAATAACATTATGAATGATTAGTTTAGTTTATGTAATATTATTAAGTAAGCTTGGATAATTAATAACCGTTAATCCATGACAAACTATAACTGACCTCTAAAATAATAATCTTATATAATAATCAGTATGTTGATTAACTATATTTAAGCTATAATTAATATTAATAAATTTATGGATATTACACATCGCAACAAACAACAAAGCTATTAACTATCTTAATGAATAGATAGTTGACTCTGGTTGCTCTAATCATATGACAGAGACGAAGATAAGCTTCAAAGCATGTCTGAGTACAAAGGACGGTGTTTGGTAGTCGCTGCTAATAACACTCCATTGCTAATTACTCATGTTGGCAAGATGACGATAGTCTGTCGATTTGGAGCAT
Organism: Pontederia paniculata; assembly: GCA_001647135.1. Taxonomy (NCBI): domain Eukaryota; kingdom Viridiplantae; phylum Streptophyta; class Magnoliopsida; order Commelinales; family Pontederiaceae; genus Pontederia; species Pontederia paniculata. The sequence goes on along the minus strand of LTAE01005965.1, from coordinate 6,949 downwards.
TCCTAGTGAAGCTCGATCGAGTTTATCACGTGTTGGGCATGTCCAAGAATTTACTATATGTATCATAACTTACCTCTTCCGAAAATTATATAGTGTTTGGGCCAAAGGACGTTAAAGTCTATCGTAACATGAAGCCATCAATTTTCGAAGGAAGGAGATTAGAGTCTGTTTATGTATTATCTTCTCAAGAAGCATACATAAACAAGACAAGTAAAAATGAAATAGATGATCTTTGGCATGTAAGACTAAGACACGTGAGCTATCATTGATTGAAGGTAATGATGAAGAAGTTTGTGGTAAATGGACTTCCCTGCCTCGATGTTCGAGAAGACATTATTTGTGTTGGATGTCAATTTGGTAAGGCTTATCAACTTCCTTAAAGGAGTCAAAGTTTAGAGCTAAGGCGTTATTAGAGTTGGTGCATTCTAATATCTTTGGACCTGTGAAGCAATCATCTATTCGTGAATTTTGCTATATGATCACCTTCATTGATGAATTTTGAAGATACGTCTAGGTGGACTTCATGAAAGAAAAGTCTGAAGCATTGAACAAATTTAGGGAATTCAAAGAAATAATTGAGAAGGAGACATGTTAGAAGATTCAATGCTTGCGGACCAACAATGGAGGGGAGTATACATCAAAGGAGTTCTCTCAGTATCTTCAAGCATACCATATACGACATCAATTGACTTGCCCAAACACACCACAACAAAATAGTGTGGCTGAAAGGAAGAATCATCACCTGGCAGAGACTTACAGAAGCATGTTACATCATAAAAATGTGCCTCTATGATTCTAGGTAGAATGGATGAGGATAGCTGCTCATATCATCAATAAGCTACCTCAAGCCAAGCTTGAAACCTCACCATATGAGAAGCTATGGATGATTAGGCCTACAGTGAGTCATTTTGGAGTATTTGGATGCCTTTGCTATGTTTTTATTACTGATAATTTTCATAGCAAGTTGATAAGAAAGCAATACGATGCATATTCATTTGATATGATAACCTACTAAAAGGTTGGATTTGTTGTGATCCAACAAATGGACGAATTCACATCTCGTGAAATGTGGTGTTTGATGAAGCATCATCATGGTGGTCTTCAAAGGAAGCACGTTGAAGAAAACATTCAAGCTCAGTTTGAACAAATGACAAAAAAAGCAACGCAATCTACTATAGAGGTGTGAAGAAGGAGAAGTATCAACAAAATATCCAAGAAAGAAAAGGAGTCCATGGCAGACTGGAGAACATTAAATGTCTCTCGAATAAGAATGACCAAATCAATTGATTGAAGAAGCTTCTCAAGAATTAAGAAGATAAAGTAGACAACCAAGGCCTAATCCTAAATATGCAAATGCATCAATAATATAATATGCAGAGAAAATGAGCCAGACTTATTTGATGAAGCTTACAAACATCAAGAATGCAGATTGGTAATAGAAGAAGGAATTCAAGCTCTACATCAGAACGAGACGTGGGATCTAGTTCCAAGGCCAAGTGACGTGGGGCATATCTCTTGTAAATGGGTTAACAAGCTAAAGAAGAGGCTTGATGGATCTATTGTATGCTATAAGACTCATCTAGTAGCTCGTGAATTCTCTCAAAAGTATGGCTTTGAATACGAGGAGACTTTCAGTCTAGTGGCCAAGATCGCCACGTACGTGTTTTACTAGCTTTATCAGAAAGCAAATCTTGGAAGTTGTGGCAGATGGATGTTAAAAATGCATTTCTGCATGGAGAACTTGATCATAATATCTATATGGATCAAGCCCAAGGATTTCTATTCATTAATCATCTTAGCTATGTGTTGCAAGTTGAAGAAGGCACTATATGGTTTGAAAAGATTGTCGAGTTCTTCAAGCATTGTGTCTATTCTTTGTCACCAACTAATTCTAGCCTATTCGTGAAGACTCAAGAAGGTAAATAAAAAAATTGTGCTAGTCTATGTTGATGACTTAATTATTACAAGAGATGATGACAATAAGATGTACCAAATTCGAGACAATCTCTCTATGTGCTTTAAAATGAAGGATCTTGGAGCGTTGAAGCATTTAATAGGTTTGGGGAAGAAGACAATAATAGAAGTCTTGTCCTTATGTCAATAAAAATATGCTCAACACCTTCTTGAAAAAATTGGAATGCTTGATTGCAAGTCTATTTCTACACCAATGGAAGTTAACACAAAGTTATGCTCTACTACAAGGAAGGAATCAAATGATGCAACGATATATAGACAATTGGTGGGAAGTTTGATATTTCTCACTCTAACACGTCCTTACATCACATATGTAGTTGGAGTGATTAGCATATTCAAGCCTCATCATGAAGTAGCTCAAAGAATTCTAAGGCACATCAAAGGCACTATTGATTATATGTTACTTTACAAAAGGAGCATATCTTGCACCTTGAATGGTTTTTGTGATGCTAATTATGTTGTTGATCTCTATACCCTCCGCTCTACTATTGGTTATGTATTTAGTTCATGATCTAGAGAAATATCTTACTATAGTAAAATACAAGCTATTATATCTCTATCAAGCATGGAAACAGAGTATAAAGCAGGTGCAATGGTAGCTCAAGAGTGGACATGGCTATAGAAATTATTAAAGGATATTCCTGAAAGAGAAGCGGATATAGGAAGTATGAGGTATGGAGCTATATTGTGACAATCAATCTACAATTCATTTAGTAGAAACTCCAATGTTCCACGCATGAACTAAACATATCGCGATTCACTATCATTTTCTTTGAGAAAAGATACTATAAGGAGATATCAATATTTTTGAGAACACGAGAGCAAGCTGCTTCTGTTCTTACTAAAGGACTTAATAAGACCAAGTTTGAAGAGTTCCGTAAGAAACTTGGCATGACATCATGAACAACTTTAAAAGAAGTCGTTCCTAAGGGGGAGTGTTAAAATCAACACCGACTTTGTAGCTCCAGAAATTTCCAGTAGCACATATTAATGTCCAGATTAATATAGAAAGTTGTATACAATATACAAATGTATGGCCAATATATCTGGACCCTTAGGGACAAGAAAATCCATTTCGTCTAGAGAGGCAGGAATATTGAACCACTAAACTTCACTGGCCTTGAAGTGTCTTCCATCGAAGCCTTGAAGACACCGACAACCCAAGCCTATAAATAGGCATGCATGGTTGTGTTTTCGAAGAAATAGAAGCCAACAACATGTGTTGAGGAGTGGAGTGTTGTAATAGGTTGGAGACTTAGAGTATAAGGTGTTTGAGTGCGTCATGTACACAGGTAGTGTGTTTGTACATGAGTAGAAATGTTGTAGTGTTGGCTTGGCACTCAAATTTTATATAATAGATTTATATTTATCTATTTAATTTTGTTTACAATGAAAACATGCGACTTCACCAAAAGGTACATTTGACGAATGCTATTTTAGATAGGGTCTTTTTTCCTAAGGCTTTAAGATCCATGAATTGTTAGGATTTAATCTTGGTTTTTATGAGCTTACATGCACACATAAATTAATGATAAAGATCCCCCATCCAAATTTCATAGCTCATGTTCTTAGTAGATTTTTGTTGTACAAAAAGTACATATTATATATGAACACAACTATTGAAGTCCAACTATTATAGAAACTAGAATTCCCCTCAATATGATGTATACAAAAAGTTATCATGTTTTACTTATCTTATATGCCTAGGTTGCTATGGAATGACGTATTGGTGGTCTTAAATCCATGAATCTATTTAATGTTGAAACATTTGTTATGATGAGTTATTGCTTATTCACTTGGTCGACCGACAGATGGTAGTTGTAGCTGAATGACCATATATTTGGTTTGGAATACCCAAACTCATATATGATCCTTTAATATAACAAAGACATTGTGGCCCCATAAAATGAGAGTTACATATAGCTTTGTAGTATAGTAAGATACAAGATGAAAACAAATGATAGTCACTGCTGATTATNAACAAAGACATTGTGGCCCCATAAAATGAGAGTTACATATAGCTTTGTAGTATAGTAAGATACAAGATGAAAACAAATGATAGTCACTGCTGATTATGGAGATCAATAGTTGCCGGATTCAAATTTATAACACAAGGGAAAACAACGTAGCTGAAAGCAAAATAACTAAACCATGAACTGACGAAGGCAAAACACTTATGATTGTTGCACTTGTTTTGTGGGACTCTCCTCCCCGTGCAACGAAAAGACACATCCATCCACAAAGAGAGGGCTTCCTTATGGTGTGCAAAACTAACTGTCCATGTACACAAAATATTATGGCACATCCTAAAAAGATAAAAAAAAGATGAATAACTCTTCCAGAAACAAAGATATATAAAAAAGAAGTTGAAGAGTAACTGATGCGAAAAATCATACGCTAAAAACTCAGCAAGTATACTAGTCGCATAAGTAATAAAGAGATGAGTAGAGTGTCGAACCCACAAGGACTGATGAATTTTAGACTTTTGAAACTTTGTCACGAAAGTCGAGTAAAGATCTTCAATGAATTAGAAAAAAGAAAAGGTAAACTTGATCGACAAATAGTTTGATTGGGGTTAGGATTCTATTTCCCCATAGTATCTTTTGGAAGAAAAGTTAAATTTATTAAAATCTTACTTTCTGTGACGATAGAGTTGTGTTAAAAATATAGGACTCCTCTCGGATAACCTAACTACCTTAATTTAATATTAACTTGAAAAAGCTCAAACCAAATCAATTTCAAATTAAATTAAAATAAGATGCAGTAAACAACAAACCCTGAATTGTTCAACTTCTCTTGAGTGATTGACAACCCACAATCCAAAAATTCTTTTTGGATAGATGCAAAAGACTTACACCAAATGGATTTAGAAACGGCTTATAGAAACCAAGGAAAACGGACCGCATCAGGGAATATCACAATCCGCGTTCGGTGATTAAACTTGCAGAAGCAAATGAGATGGCCAAAAAATAGAACAAGAAAATGGATCAAAAAAGGACCATTTTGAGATGGAAACAAATTGTTTTCAAGTCAGAGAAATAAAATATTCAGACGATCAAAAATCCGTATTTAGAGAAAATTTGTTAGCAATATCTCTTGATTAAAACCAACGAAAATCTCAATTAAACGATAATAATTAGAAGAAGGTGCAAGTTGAGATTTAGAAGATAATGATAATCCAAGCAATAATTAGGTTCAACAAAATTTATACCTAAACACGAAATAAAATAATACTAAGCCTAAAAAATAAGAAATAGAAAATAAAAAAAAAAAACTACAGAATCTTGTCGTCTTCTAGATCTTCAATCCGGCTACTAGGCTTCTCCTCCAAAGTTTTGCTTCTCAGCTCTTCCGAAATCTATACAAATATGAGGAGTCTCTTTTTATCTCTGATCTTGGTCGTCTCCCAGATATATCTATGGCTGTATGAAAGCCTATTTATAGGTGAAAATTTGGAGTTGAATATGAAATCGGATGACTGGGAAGAGTCTTGATTGAACACGACTTCATATCAGCCTTCAGATCGCGCATTAACATAAATGTGATAGAAAACAGCCCATTTTAGCATGTAACACGACCCGTTTTGTTAATTTTCGAGTTTGAATTAAAAAAAATGGCATTGCTCTGTGATGATGACACATGGCAGCATATTAGATGTCGATGGTATCCATTTTAAGATGAACACGACATGAACACGAACAACTCTTAAACAACAATGGAACACAGTCTTTTTTGATGTGAACACAAACTGTTTTTATTATGAAGATACATGGCTTCCTCAACTACGAAACACGGGCCGCTTTGTCAAGTGACACGACCCATTTTGCTTCATTATTCGAGTGACTGTGACTTGATTTCTTTCCTTTTTAATATTCGCCACGAATTCAAGTAATTTGGCCTGAAAATTAATCACAAAGAACACTTAGGTTGGATCTGACTCATAAATGAAAAATCAACAAAACTAAATAAAATAATGCATCAATTAATGTAAAACACTAGGAAAATGATATGAAATAGATGCGTGCAATATGTATATTTTTGCTTGCATCAGTAGCTTTCAAGAAAAAAACATTGAAGATATAGCAAGAAAAGAAAAATAAGATGAAGGAAAGACAATGAATGATAATGATTCAATTGAAAAAAAAATGCAAGACAAGGATACACACGACCAAAATTGGTTGTAGTTGCTTAACAATTTTTTCATTAATGGCTGAACAAAATATGTGGGAAATTATCATCTTTCCCCTAACACATAAATTTAAATGAGATGATAACAATAATAGGAAGAACGAAACCAGATTAAAGACACAAATAATTTATGTGATAAACACTCAAGATAATAGAAAAAAATTATGAGAGTGAGCAGTAGATTTTTCACTATGAAATAATAGTATAATACAAAACGTTTTCTCTTATATAAGTAGAAGAATATAGTAATAATATCAAAAAATAATCTTTGATGTGATAAAATACTATGTTTCGAATAAAGGCATAGTTGTTAGATTGGTATCACCAAAATACTAGAGAACGATGAAAATGAAATTTTCTGTTCGTCTTTGATTTAATAGAAAATGTGAGAAATTCGTACTATGAAGATTCATAGAGAACAAAACAAAGCACATCTTTGATTTAAGTTATTCTTTACCTTCCTTAATTTCTCTCCCTTAATCTCTAGATGGTTGTGTCTTGGTGGCTGATGCGAAGTGTGGGGTAGAATAGAAAATGACCACAGGTTAGGGGATTAACCAGGATCAATCTTCTGTAAAGGTTTGTCTTCACTTCAAATTTTAATATTTATAAACCTGGCACACTCCTATCACCGCAAGTACACGGCAATCATCGAGTACTTAAGGTATCGATCCACAGGGAAACTTCGTTCTCATGCCTTTATTAGTGCTGTTCCTCAGTCAAGTTCTCGCGGTTAGGGGGCTTGACACTAAAGGTCCAAGCCCTAACCGGAATAGGTGAGGGGTAA
>LTAE01005962.1:7205-26883 GCA_001647135.1 Pontederia paniculata | reverse complement strand
CCCTCCTCTTCCCTCTTAAAATAAGCAAAAGTTATTAATTTCTTATTTTACCTCGTACATAATATAATAATATGTGTATATGTTCCAGTTAAATAAGATCTTGGACTTCTAAATTAAGCTAGAAATTATTAAAGAAAAGTTATTAAATATATTTATTTTTAATTGTAAATTTTAATTTTATTATTTTATAATATGTGATATTTCCTAAATATTTTTCTGGGTTTCTGTCGCGAGGAGAGTTATTTTGAGTACAAGCAAAAAAAAGTTGGCACATTATTGTTTTGTTTTCTCGTATTATATAAAGGCCACTAATTCAGATTTATTATAAAAATAAAAAACATAAAAAATGAGAGGGAATAATGTTTTGACATAGAAAAGTTTGGAGTACGTGCTTTATTTACTCAGCGACGCCTAAACGTCAAGAGGTGCACTCCATGCAGGTTCGATAGGGACCTCAAGTGGCGCACGGGAGTAGAGATCGTCCCCGTCCACTGCAGCAGCTCCAATGGCTTCCGCATCACGAAGAGCGCCCTCGAGGACGCATGCCGGCGCGCCGACGCCCGCGACCTGAAGGTGAAAGGAGTCCTCGTCACCAATCCCTCCAACCCGCTCGGCACAACGATGGACCGCGCCGAGCTCGGCCTCCTCCTCGACTTCGTCGCCGACGAGGACATCCATCTCATCAGCGACGAGATCTACTCCGGCACGACCTTCGCCTCCCCGGGGTTCATCAGCGTCGCTGAGGCGGCAGCGAAGAGCGACAGGCGCGACCAACTGCGGCGTCGCATCCACATCGTCTACAGCCTGTCGAAGGACCTCGGGCTGCCGGGGTTCCGCGTCGGCGCCATCTACTCCGACAACGATCCCTTGGTGGCGGTGGCCACCAAGATGTCCAGCTTTGGGCTGATGTCTTCCCAGACACAGTACCTGCTGGCGGCCCTGCTGTCCGACAAAGAGTTCACAGCGGAGTACGTGGCCGAGAACAGGAGGAGACTGAAGGCGCGGCACGCGCGGTTCGTGGCGGGACTCAGGCGGATGGGGATGGGGTGCCTGGAGAGCAACGCGGGGTTGTTCTGCTGGGTGGACATGAGGCGGCTGCTGAGGTCGAACACGTTCCAGGGGGAGATGGAACTGTGGAAGAAGGTGGTGTACCGGGTGGGGCTTAACATCTCGCCGGGATCGTCGTGCCACTGCGCCGAACCCGGATGGTTCCGCGTCTGCTTCGCCAACATCTCCGAGGACACCCTCGATCTCGCCATGCGACGGCTCAAAGACTTTGTGGACTCCGAGGCATCATTGTCCGCTTTGGACAGTCCGTGGAACTCGATGTTGTCTCGTCTCCGGTACGACAGAAGCATACCTCCGGCGGGTATCCCTGCCGCCGTCGCCGTCGAGCAAATGTTAGCTTAAATAATAACTAGAAGTTATTTATCTATTTTTTTTGTTTTTTTTCCTTGGAGCACACGAGGTACGTAGTACCGTTGAAGGTGCCAAGTTTTGGTTTTGAGTCGTGGGTCGTTTGTATTTTCAGATCGGAACATTTTTGGAGTGTCTGCCTTCTGGTTGCATTAATCGAACGCATCCTCCACTTGTAATTTCGCATTTTCATTGAAATAAAAATTTTGAATTTTCTTTTCCCATAGATATTACAAACATTAATATAATATATAAGTAAGAAAAAGGAAATGTGTGTGCACTTGTGCGAAAACGAGCTTCTCCCATAGAAAAAGACTGCACAGGAATAATTTTGAAAGTTTGATGATATCTTCTGTATAAGAGGGATATAAGTCTGATCGAAATTTGAAATTATTTTGTATTTATAAATCACTAGGTTAGAAGCCTTTTCAAAATATCGGAAAAAGTATATATGTAATTTTGTGCTTTAGCGCTGTAAAGGTAGCATGAAGAGTGCACCTAATGCAAGCTGAAGATGAGCACCGTCGCATCCGAATGATCAATCTCAATTATATTTTGTTTATAAATGAGCCGATCATTCAACTCCGACGCTGATACATCTCGACCATAATTTTCACTTGCCTTTCATGTCACATAATAAAAATGCAAGTAAAATAATTCCGGAATAGAAAGAATCAGGAGAAATCTAAACTATATTTTGATTTATGATATGTTGGTATGTTGTTTCAGATATACATATATTATTTATATAATTTTGGGTCATTTTGCCAATAATTTTATACTATTTTTTTTCTAGTCAATTAGTGACATTGTGATAAATATGTTAGGGATGGAATGCATCCTCGGTAGTAATCCTCCATGTCTCATATCATAATTCCAACCTTTGTATATGTGGTATATTGAGAGAAAACATGGTAATCCCTCAACCGGTTGTAGTCTTGTTGCCTTTATAAATGAAATTACTTGAGCCAAGCCATTTCACTCAAGAATTTGTGTTGGAATTAGTGTGCATATCTTAATTGTAGGATTGGCACTCTGCATTATGATCGTACGCTCATCAACGTCCTTCTTGAAGATGGAGTCCATCTTGGAGGACCAAAGTAACTCAAGAGCCCCTTTGAAGACACATGACCCTTCGGAGAAGCACCCACTCAAGCGTCCATTCAATGCTTGTGCAAGGCGCTCGCATGATGCTCACCCTTTGGCCCATCATGCCAAGACTTTTGTTGATAAACAACTCGATGAGTTTGTCTAGGTGCTTAGACCACCTAGATGCCGCATGTGGTCTAATCACTACAAAAGGCCTAGTAACAAGATGCTATCCGAACAAATTTGTTGGGACTTCTTGCATTGCTTCGATGTCATCCAATTCAGATATGGAATGACTAAAGAAGCAAGACAACTCTCATGCATCATTTGTCAGAGAGTGGGGCTGCACGAGATCGAAAGACACAATATCCAAGTTGGAGACTTTTCTCGCTCATCTAGAAATGGACATGGACAAAATCCGAAAGGAAATTGGCTCGCAAGAATCAATCGGCATTTAAGAGGTGCAAAGTGAAGTTGCAGTGCTCTATTCCGGAATGAAGAGAATGGAGGTGAGGATCATGAACCTAAGGCAATCAATAGATGGCAAGCTAGTCGCCATGCGAGATGCCCTTAAAGAGAAGTTTAACAATAAGTTGAAGTTGCTTGAGCGTTGCTCAACAAATAATCATGGGCATGGAGCTGGTCCATCCTATGAGCAAACAACTATCGACATCCTGAGACTACAACCTTACAAAGGAGAGAGGTCGATCAAGGAGATAAAGACTTATTTTGAAATATTTGACGGTACCTGAAGGTCCAAGACCTTATATTGGAAGAAAGGATGGTGATGAACGCCTGGTTTTTCCTAACAATATGCACCAAACTTATTATGGCAGTGCATCTACGAAGATGTTGATCGAGACGACATGGTGTCAGTTGAGACTCATCTCCCCCGCTAATTCGGATTCGGAGATGAACATGTCGGTGTTCCGCCTCCAACAAAAGAGATCCTTCAAGGAGTACATTAAGCAAGGAGTTCATCGAGCTCCACCGCCAAAATTCCTGAGTGGACAAAAAATCCTCTTAGTAGAACCTATCAATGGCCTAAAGCCCTAGGTATGCACAGAGTTGGATTGGCAATGTTGCCCCAACTCACACTCTATTTGTTGTGGTTGTTGTTGTTGTAGCACTTGTCGAGTATGCTCCTAAGCCAATCACAATTCCATTGAAGCCCTATGACAAGGGCAACGATGAGGGAGACTACAACCAGAGCCGCTAAAGTGAGGCAAGCCAAATGCTCTACATGACGACAAACTCAAGGAGGGCCATGGGAAGAAGCCCCACACCAAGGACAAGCCAAAGAGGGATCCGCCAAGTTCTTGTTACATCTGTGATAAGCCACTTAGATGTGGGACTATCCAAAACGTGCTGCCATCAACGCGATGATTTCGAAAGGGATGAAAGTATATGATGCCATCCCTGACTCCATACTTGTCCTCAATGCCATCAAACCTTCAACTAGCGCATGCTTTCACCATTGCCACGAGATCGTCAAACCTCTTCGTCTCAAAAATGACCAACTCTCTTAAACTTGCAGTCAAGAAGGCACCTAAGGTCTTCAAAACAATTAATTTGAAGGCGATCACTACAATCAAAATTGCACCAGGCTTAAAGATCTGCAATGACAAGTGGTCATAAAACTTCTATGCCATTATGGTGATAATGAATGACTACAATATCATGGTAGAGATGGCATTCCTAAGTCATATAACAACATAAGACTTCCCTCTGACAGACTTTTTATGGATCTTTTATCCAAAGGACCCCTAAAACATCCTTGTGAAGTTGGTAACTGAGATGAACATCAACACCCTCTCTACCATGCAATTGGAAAATTGGTTGCTAAAACAAAAGCACACATTCTTAGCGACTCTCATTTCGGAAGGTTTAAGGTTTCTCCTTTTATAACTCCTTGAGAAGTTCTTCAAGTTCTTCAGGATTTCGCAGATGTCAATCCCTTGAAACTCCCCGAATGGTTGTCGCTGAATCATGAAGTGAACCATGTAATCGTTTTGGTCCTGGAACAAAGTCCTTTGTTGGAATCCCTTATTGTTTCGCTCCGCTAGAGCTCATGGAGATAAGGAAGCAGCTAAGAACTTGTTGACATATGTTTGTGTGAATCTCCAAGTTACCCTATGGTGCCTTGGTGCTCTTGTAGAAAAATCATAATGGAACCTCCTAATGTGCATCCTCAACAAGTTGATTGGGAAGAACAAGTACCCATCCCCCTTGTGGCCGACTTGTTCAACTAGTCGGCAAGGCAAGATGGTTCACCAAACTAGATCTTCATTCAGGTTGTTGATAAGCCTAAATCACCAAAGAGGATGTGTAGAAGATTGTGTGTGTCACATGGTATAACTCTTACGAGTCCTTGGTTTGACATTAACAATGTTCCCACAAGCTTTTGTACTTTGATGAACAAGGTCCTTTAGTCCTTCCTCGATCAGTCTGTGGTAGTGTATCTCGGTGACTTCATGATCCATAACCGCACCATGGAGGAGCATGTTCAACACATCTGGTAGGTGTTCGAGGTGTTGCAGCAAAACAAACTCTATGTCAAACGAGAGAAATGTGCCTTCATGCAACTGGAGATGCAATTCCTTGGACATTTCGTTAGGTGTGTCTAGTTGAAGATGGATGGGGAGAATATTCACACCATCTAGGAATGGGAATCGCGCAAGTGGGTTCTAGAGTTAAGGTCCTTTTTCAACCTCGTGAACTGCTACATGCGGTTTATAAAGGGTTACTCTCATTTGATGACCCCCTTGAAGAACTTCCTATGAAAGGCCCACTAATAGGAATAGACATTCGACTTTTAGAAGACATTCGACAAACTAATGAAAGCTATGACCGAGGAGTCGATGTTGTCCTTGTCAAATCATCTCTTGCCCCAATGAGATCCAACAAATGACTCTAACTTTGTCAATGGAGACATTCTAGTGTAGGAGGGGCATCTCATGGAGTTTAAGAGCTAAAAACTTAATAACATAAAATGGTCGTATGCCATGCAAGAGAAGGAAATGACAATTGTCAACCTAAGGATGTGCCAACATTATCTATTTTGGACGCATTTTTGTGTGAAAATGGACAATGATGCGATGAGCTACTTTGAGACACAAAAGAAACTATCACTAGTGCAAGCGAGGTGAAAGAATCCTACAAAGTTCAATTATGTCCTCAATTATAAGCCTAGAAAGAACAATGTCATTGTTGATTCATTCAACTGACGGGAAAAACTAGTAACATTAGTTCCTCTAATGGAGGCCACCAAGCTTAGGATTAAGTAAGTTATGGTTTCTTATCCAACTGGTCAGAATCTCAATGAGTAGACCAAGGATGGAAGACTTGTCACTTTTGAGTTGAGGATGATCTTATTCTCACCAAAGGGCATTGTTACTATGTCTCTCAAGCAAACAATTTGCAATGAGAAGTTTTGAAGTAGTGAGCAAGTCATCCAAGAATCCATCGTACCTTAGCACTCTTTGAAGAGGGTTTCTATTGGCCACAAATGGAGAAAGACATTAAAGCTCATATGAAGTCTTGCCTCATCTATCGGCAGGACAAGAGCTCCAATCAACATAGGTTAGAGCGAAAGTTTTTTAGTACACCAATTCATTCCTACCCCCTCTTGGTGTCATCTAGACCCTTCAATTTGTTTCAGAACTAGGTTGCTCATTGATTTGTATTTACCTACAAATCTCGTATAGACTTAACAATCTAGAGCCAAAATGACATCAAACAAATACTCTAGGAGAAGGACAATCCACTTGTAGACCCCTCTTAATGCATCCAATTTTTCTTATTGGAAAATCAGATTGCAGACTTATGTATGCTCCATGTACAGTGACATCTGCGATGTCATTGAAAATGGTTTTGAGTTGCCCACTAGGGTAGTAAATGGTGTCCATGTTCCTATACCTAGCGGTGAATATGATTCTACAACTAAGAATCTAATTAAGTCAGATTGGAAAGCTAAAAATATTTTCTTTTGTGCACTAGATCAAACAGAATTCAATAGAATATCTTCTTGTTAACGCTAATGAAATTTGAAAAAAAAAACTTGTAATTACTCATGAAGGGACATAAAAAGTTAAAGAATTAAAACTAAACATTTAAAATCACCAATATGATTCTTTTAAAATGAAACATGATGAATATGGAATAACATGTTGGTTCGTTTCAATGATGTTGTAAATGGGTTAGCTGTCTTGGGCGACCCAAAGTCTAATGCTCAAAAAGTGAAAAAGTTTCTCAGGTCATTGACACCAAAATAGCACATGAAGAGAACTGTAGTCGAGGGACAACATTATATGAGCAAGCTCGACTTCGATATTCTCATAGGGTCCCTCTTAACATATGAGATGTCACTTGAAGAGGAAAAAGAAGAAGTAAACTCAAGGAAGAAGGCATTGGCTCTAAAGTCTAAGAAAATCGAGAGTGAAGATGAACTTGAAAAATCCGAGGATAGTGATTTAGATTTCAATGAGGAGAAGTTGGCCTTTTATGCAAAGAGGTTCAGTAAATTCATGAAGCTCTCCAAGAAGAGGAGAGACTTAAAGAAAAAGGGACCAACTAATAAGTCAAGGATAAAATGTTATGAGTACAACAAGCTTGGACATTATAAGAGTGAATGTCCATCTTTGAACAAGAAGAGCAAAGTGAAAGGCTCCTCAAACTATAAGAAGAAGAAAGCACTCAAAGTCACTTGGGATGACTCAAGTGATGAAGATAGTGAAGCTAAAGAAGCATCTTCAGAGAAGGGGAAGAAGCATTGTTGTGTCTCATGACAAATGATGATGTATCCTCTCTTCACTCAAATGATAGTGATAATAGTGATAATGATAATAATGAAGATGACTGTGAGAAAATATCATGTTTCATATGCATAAAGAATTTAACACTATGATCAGAAAATATTCCATCCTGAATAGAAAAAAAGGATAATCTTGTCCAAGAAAATAATAAATTGAAGGAAAAATGCTGACTTTAAAAAATAAATCTTTGATTTGAATGTCAAAGTATCAACAAAAAGTGATAACTTAGAAAAACATGTTGATACTATTAATTCTTTGAAATCATAATTGTTAGATATAAAAAAAAATTTGAAACCTTTTCTTATGGTGGAAAGATGCTAGATGTAATGCTTTCCCAACATAAAAGTCTCTTAAATAAGATAGGATTAGGATTTGACTCTTTTAGTAATAATGTGCCTCAAGGAATTATTTTCGTAAAAGCTTCACATTCTTTTGATCCAAATCTGCCTAGTTCCTCTATCTCCTGCACTTCCACTTGTATGAATGAAACTAGGACTGCTTCTACTAGCTCTCATGCTAAAGGTAAAAATATTTGGATCTTAAGGCTAAAACTGCTATATGTGCTAAGCTTGTTTCCATTCATAAAAATATTATGCCTTCATCACAGGGAAATGTAAGCATTAGAAGTAGAAATGCTGCACCTAAACATTAATAGAGAAACTATGCTTTCATGTACAAGAAAAATACAAAATCTGTTCATACGCATACTGTTAGAAATGATTATGTACATTCCTACTCATATATTACTTCTGTAAATATGAACAACAATTTTGTCAAACCAAAATTTCTGCATACAAACATAAATGCACATCTTACACATGTTCATATCAGAAATGACCGTGCTTATCATAACTATAAAAAAACCTTATATAAAAATGTTATATGTTTTTGTTGTGGTCATCTAGGACATTATAATTTTGAATACACATCTATGAAAGGCATTTGTACCAATGATAAATAAGTATGGGTTCCCAACGGAACTTTCAACACTAACATTTCTGGACCCAAAGTATTTTGGGTACCAAAAATATAAATTATGTATTGTTCTTGTAGGATACCAAAAGAAGCAAAGGGAAATCAACAAGTTGGTACCTCGACAGTGGCTGCTCAAGGCATATGTCTGGAAATGAAGAAAACTTCATGAGTATAACAAGAACACAAAGTGGAAAAGTGACTTTTGGGGATAACAACCAAGGAAAAATTTTTGGTAAAAGGTAACGTTAGAAAACTTAGTAATGTAGTTATAGAAGATGTATGGCTAATAGAAAACCTAAAACATAACTTGCTAAGTATTAGCCAACTGTGTGATAAAGACTATATTGTTAAGTTTAAACAAAATAAATGCTTGATATGTAATAACAATGAAAAAGTTTTACATATGGGATTAAGACATCAAAATGTGTATGTTATTGATTTTGATTATTTGTCTAATCACAAATGCTTAAATGTTATGCATGATGAACTATGGCATAAAAGATTGAGACACTTAAACTATAAAGTCATGCATAAGTTAGTGAAACATAATCTTGTTAGATGTTTGCCCAAAATCAAAATTGTGAAAAATGTTATTTGTTCTTCATGTCAAAAGGGCAAACAACATAAGACATCTTTTACATAAAAAAATTAAATCTCTACAAGAAGACCTATATAATCTTGATTTGTTTGGTCCAATCTGCACCATCAGTCTTGGTGGTAAGAAATATGTGTGTTATTATAGATGACTATTCTAGATTCACATGGATTTTGTTTCTTGCACATAAGCATGAAACTTTTAAGATATTTACTATCTTTGCAAAAAGAGTTCAAAATGAATTAAATCTAAAAATCTCCAAGATCCGGAGTGATTATGGAGGTGAATTTTTGAAAACTTAAGGTTTCAAGAATTCTATGAGAATAATGGAATTCTTCATCAATTCTCAACACCAAGAACTCCACAGTAAAATGAAATAATTGAGAGGAAAAATAGAACCTTAATTGAGATGACTAGGATTTTGCTAAGTGAGAGCAAATTGTCCAAATATTTTTGGGCAGAAGTTGTTAATACCTCATGTTATATTCAAAATAGGGTATTGATTAGACCTTTAGAAAAGAAAATTCGTTTCGAAATGATGTATGGCAAAAGATCAACTTTAAAGTATTTGATTGTAAATGTTTTGTTTTGATAATCTTGGATAAGCTAGGAAAATTTGATGAGAAGAGTGATGCTGCACTCTTTTCTAGGATACTCAAATCTTAGCAAAGCTTGTAGAGTGTATAACAAGAGAACACTAGTAGTTGAGGAATCAATACATGTCACCTTTAATGAAGTTGACAATATTATTGATCAACTTGAAAAAGTTAAGATCATAGATAAGAATAACAAGGATGACCGTGACCTAGATGAGCTGACCCATAAAGAGGAGGATTCCCAACATATTGAAACCACAAATGATGAAATTGCTATGGTGAATGAGGAAAACCCACAAGGAATTGATATAGAGATAGAATTGTCTTCTATTGAACAAAATGATTGAAAATAAGTACCTTCACATCCCTTAGACAATATCATTGAAGACATAAACGAAGGTGTGAGAACAAGAAAAACATTAAGAATTTTTTGTGCATTTTCTACCTTGTTATCTCAAATAGAACTCAAAACTATAGATGATGCAATTGATGATCCGAACTGGATAAATGTCATGCATGAGGAGCTGAACAACTATGAGAAAAATCAAGTTTGGCATTCGGTAAAGAAATCTAAGGATCATCCCATAGTTGGAACAAAATGGGTATTTTGAAACAAACTAGATGAAACTGGAGATGTTGTGAGAAGCAAGGCTAGACTTGTTGCAAAAATTTACTCTCAAGTTGAAGGAATTAACTTTGGTAAGACTTTTGCACCAGTTGCCCGTTTAGAAGCAATTCAGATTCTTTTAGCATTTGCTTGCTTCAAAATTTTTAAATTATTTCAAATGGATGTTAAGTCAGCCTTTCTAAATGGATATATAAATGAGGAAGTTTATGTTGAATAACCTCTAGGTTTTGAGAGCTCAAAACACCTGAATCATGTATTTAAGTTCTCTAAGGCACTATATGGGCTAAAGCAAGCTCCTAGAGCTTGTATGAGAGATTGAGCTCATTTTTTCTTGAAAATGGGTTCTCAAAAGGAAAGGTAGACACAACTGTGTTCTTAAAGCATCTTGGGAATGATATATTAGTTGTGCACATATATGTGGATGATATTATCTATGGATCCACAAATTCTCAAATGTGTAAAAATTTGAAACTCTCATGCACAAAGAATTTGAGATGAGTGTAGTAGGAGAGTTAACATATTTTCTTGGTTTTCAAATAAAATAATCTAAGAATGAGATTTTTCTGAATCAAGGAAAATACACAAAGGAGCCGTGCTTATGAGATCTGGAATGGATGATTGTAAGTCCAGCTCTACTCCCATGAGTACTCTTACTAAACTTGATAGTGATGAAAAAGGAAAGAGTGTAGATAAAAAAGTATACTGATTCAGACTTTGCTGAATATAGAGTATATAGAAAGAGTACTAATGGCATGTGTTGTTTTCTTGGTAGCTCATTAATATCTTGGGCTACCAAGAAACAAAACTCAAAGCTGAAGCTGAATATATAGCTGTTGGAAGTTGTTGTGCACAACTACTGTGGATGAAATAACAACTTCTAGACTATGGCATAACCTGTGAAACTATGTCATTAAAGTGTGATAATAACAGTGCAATAGAAATGACTAAGAATCATGTGCAGCATTGCAGAACTAAGCATGTTGACTTAAGGTATCACTTCATTAGAGTACATGTATCACTCAAAACCATCTCTATAGAACATGTCTCAACTGAAAGACAACTAGCTGATATATTTATAAAACCCTTGGGAAAAGATAGGTTTAATATGTTAAAGAAAGAAATTGGAATGTTGGACTTAGGAATTTGATGAACAGCTTAACTTATTAGTGACTTGCCTATGCAAGTATCACTGATTAATGGAGTTGTAAATTGATTGTGTTGCACAACACATACATGACACTTATTCACTCTATCTCATGATCATTTTACCATCGTCTAGATGTCTTCCCTAAATGAAACTATAGAGAACCTCGGGTAGTGAATGATAAGTTGATTAAGTATCAGGTTGGTCACAAACTTCGGACGTCCACTCCTTACATTTCGATCGTTCAAAATACAATCGTTGATATCTAGTGATCCCAAGCATCGAACGCCCATTGAAAATCTTCGGGCGACCAATATAAGTAATCTATCAAGGATCGGCCGACCATTTTATAAACCAAGGACGTCCTATGTTCTGAAAATCTTAATGACATACTGAAAGTTTGGACGTCTGTTGTCCACACTTCGGACCACCGAAGTTGAATCATGACTCAAGACAAGTACGAATATAGGGCATCCATTGATGTCATAGGATGACCACTGAAACTATCACATGACACCTCTACTAAGTCAGTCGACCTATAATTTTCTTCGAGCGGCCGATTTTGCGAACACCATATATATGGTGGATCACCCTTAACCATCTTCATCTTTGGAACATTCTCAAAGGGCGAACTTTCGTGTTCTTTTGTCTCCTTCACTCCAAGTTGCTTTCAAACCCCCCTTGTGATCTTCAACATCCTGGAAGCGATCAAAGTTTTCTCAAACAATGATCCAAACATTTAGGTAAACCTAAAACATCACATCTATGCATCGTTAATCAGATTTTTAAGTTTTACTATCTAAGTTCTAACCAAGTTTAAACTTTGTTGTGAATAATATTGTTCATTTCTTACAGAATCAAATCTTTTTGAATTCTTTCACTACTCTAAGTTCCTCTTACACTTGTCAGTTTGATTTCAGCCCTCTCTTGATTCCTTGCGATTTGACATTTGTGTTCTTCCTTGTTTACTTTGAACCATGTCTCCTACTAAGTGTGTGGCCCAAAAACAAAGACCAGTAAAAAGGAAGCAACGAGATGAATCATTCTCACAACCCCAAAAGAGAGTCGAATTAGGAGAACCCTTTGCTCAAGTATCGAAACCTATTCCTGATAAAGTCGAGTCGTCTAAGAATACTGAAACTCCTCAATCACCTGAAAGGCCCTTTAGTCACCCACAATTCATTAGCGATACCATTCTGAATCAGTACCTAACTCTCTATAGTGAACACCGATTAGTTCAACCACAACACTCTATTGACTAGAAAAGTCTTCAACTTCCTACATACTTGTGTTGGGAGAGAAGTAATCCATTGTTATTTCTGAGGACTTCAACCCCAAGAAAATAATTGAGATTATCAAGATCACGAATTACGAAAAGCTGTTTTAAATAGAAAATAAAACTGGTAATATGATCTACATGAGAACCAGTGATGATAATATTATCAACATAAACCAATATTATGAGAAGAATTTCTGGCTTTCGAAATATAAATAACGAACAATCAGTAGCAGAAGCACAAAAATCATAAGCAATAAGAGCCGATTGTAGCTTTTGAAACCAAGCACATGGAGCCTGTTTTAATCCATAAATAGATTTGCGAAGAAGGCACACATAATCAGGATGGTTCTCATCAGAAAACCCAAGAGGTTGAGACATGTAGACTTTCTCATTTAAATGTCCATGTAGGAAAGCATTGCTCACATCCAACTGACGAAGATGTCAGTTATTAGAAATAGCAAGCGATAGAACCAACCGAATTGTTGTGAGTTTGACAACTAGGCTAAAGGTTTCTGAATAATCAATGCCCAGTTGTTGATGGAAACCCTTGGCCACTAGTCTGGCTTTGTAACGCTCTAGAGTGCCATCTGGAAGAGACTTGGTTCAAAAAATCTACTTGCAACCAAGAATATTCGTACCTGGACGATGAGGGACTAACAACCATGTACCATTGAAAATGAGAGCATTAAACTCTTCAACCATTGCCGAGCGCCAATGAGGAATTTTGATCGCAGAAGAGTGACACGTTGGAGCAGAATCGGAAGCAGAAATGGTATGCAACACTTGCGAATCTTGAAGACCTGCAAGTTCCTTGTAATTTCGACGAGTTCCTTGCTGAAGTGTCATGTGCCGTCGAGGAGGTGTGTCAGAAGAAGAAGAGGTGGATGAAGAGGAACTAGGAGAGGGAGAAGTTGTGGTAGGGACTAAAAATCAGCAAATTGAGTGGGAGGTGGAGAAACATTGGTGGAAACAGTGAGCCAAGACAAATTGGGAATATGAGAAGACGCAGAAGGAGATAAGAAGGAAGAAGCAAAGGGAAAACATGTTTTATTAAATTTAATGTGACGCGCATAATATATTTTGTCTGTCATTGGATCCAAGCATCTATAACCATGAAAGAAGGATGGATAACCAAGAAAGACATATTTTGTTGAATGAAAAAAAAACATGTGACGATTATAGGACGCATATAAGGATATGCAGCACATCCAAAAGTTTTCGGAAACATATAAGATAGAGACT
Organism: Pontederia paniculata; assembly: GCA_001647135.1. NCBI lineage: Eukaryota > Viridiplantae > Streptophyta > Magnoliopsida > Commelinales > Pontederiaceae > Pontederia > Pontederia paniculata. The sequence goes on along the minus strand of LTAE01005962.1, from coordinate 13,105 downwards.
TATTAAAAAGTTTTTCAAAAGGAGAGATATCATCTAAAACCACATAAGGTAATCGATTAACTTAAAAAAATATTTGAACAATGTGATTGGCTCACATTCCTTGACCTTGATGAGCCAGTTTATCCCTCCTATGTTGTTAAACACTTTTATGCTAACTTAACTTATGATGACATCCATCTTGAAATAAAAACCTATTTGCAAGGTAGACATTTTTTCATGATCGAATCTAAGTTAAATGAAATCCTTGATATCCTGGCTTCCCTCACATAAATCTTGCTCCAATGCATTGGCCTCACACCTCTTACACTCAAAATCAAGCTGCACTAGCTGTGAGTTGAGGAAAAGTTGATACTTTTGTTCAAGGATCCTTTCACAAGTATCTCACCCCCATTATGAAAGTCGTTCACCACATAATCACCCATGTAGTGCTTCCTAGGGCTGGTCATTACACAAGAGTAAATCTCCTTGATTTAGTTGTTCTTGCACACCTTATAGATCCTGCAGCTTCTAGAATTTCCCTATGAAATCTTCTCATATATCAACTTATTAAAACCAAAGAAAAAGTCCACTCTAAATGGACCAAGGAAGCTCGTCTCTACTTTGGAAATCCCATTACCTTTATGATCCGGAAAAGCCATCGAACAACCTTGTTCTCTGAACAAGAAGATGTCCTTCGTTCCACCCGAGATGATAAAATCTCCTTCTCTACCTTGACTAGAAAAGGACTCACTAATTAAGGACACCCCTCAGAGCAGTGAGCAACCTCCTGCATTTGAGTATCAGGACATTGTGAATTCGGAACCTGAGGACACTAGAATCCCCGAGCAAACTCCTCAGGCAATCAGGACACCTTCTGCAGTTGTTGCCTCCTCTTCCTTCACATGGCCTCCAAGTAGAGAATATTTGGTCTCATTGTGCAGCAAAGTGAAAATCATGTCAACCCAACTCAGCACCATGTCAACCCAAATGAATCAAGCCCTCGAATTATTACAGAAAATCAGTGATGAACAGTTCGAAAGTAATGAAGTCAGTAAAGATATGGTTGTTCACCATAACCAAGCCTGTCGACATTGACGTGAAGTGGAAGGGTTCATGAGGGCAGCCAGGTACGAGCCCTATGAAACTCTCCTTTCGGATAATTACAAAGGGGGAGAAAGAAATTAGAGGTGAACCCCAAGAAGAAGATAACCATGATCAAGAAGCTGATATTCAAGAGGAGGGTCATGGGGATCAGAGATATAATCAAGAAGAGGGAAATGGACAAGGGGAAGCTGATGCTAGAAGAGATGTTGATCTTCAAGTCCAAGGGGAAGCTGATGCTAGAGAGGAAGATGTTGATCTTCAAAGAGCTGAAGCTGATCAAGAGAGTAACCTTGGAGAAGAAGAAGAAGAAGCTGGTCAAGCCATTATTGAAATGCAAGCTGGTCAAGTTACTACGGAAGCAACAATTGATAGAAATGGCATAGAAGATGAATTTCAAGAATAGTTTGCCGAGCAAGCAAGTGAAATTAACAATCTGCTAATAGATGTAGTAAATAAAATATTAGAAGAGCTAGATAGTAAATGCAACTAAGGAAACAGCTGAGAGTTCAACATCTTCCCCTCCTGAAAAATAGTTTGAAAAAAGCTTCAAGAGGGAAAAATAAAGACAAAAAGAAATAGATAGATAGGTTCCTGTTGTAGACAAAATTTTGTTGTATGTAAACATTCTGAATCTGAATGATCTCTATGAATGATACTTTGTTTTTCAGAAATGAAATGAGTATGCTTTTGAATCTGTTATGTAAAGATATTTTCTTAAGTGTGTTTTTTAGTGTGTTAAAATGAATTATGAAATGTTCCTGATTTGTATATCTTAGATATACATGCATGTGTTAAAGAGGGAGAAATACCTAAATATGAGAGATATATGTTTTAGGGGGAGCAATTCTGGTTAGTTTGTTTTTATGTGAATTTTCTATTAAATTAACCCTAAATTCACTCCTTATCAAGTTTTAGTCATAAAAAAGGGGGAGATTGTTGAATCTAGGATACCGAAATTATTTTGATGATCACAAATTTGTGAGGAAGCTTAATTTGTTCTAATGATCTTTTGATTTGATGTGTAGAAGATAGGATTTTTATTTTCAGTCAGTAATAGGTCGACCGAAGTCGAGAAGTTGACGACCTATGTACATAGAAGAATTGAAGAAAAATTCTAAGTATGAAAAGGTCGTCCTAAGGATGTGAAGAGGTCAACCGAAGTGAGGTGCAAAGACTGAAGATATGAAACTAAGTATTGAATGATCGACCGAAGATGAATAATGGACGACCGAAGACACAGTCGAGCAGGAATGATCGCCCGGTGAAAAGAAGAGGGTGACTGAAGGTTCAAAGTCAACAGTACAAAGGTTGAAGAATGGGCGCTCCAAGGAGGAGTGGACGCCATATGAAGAGGTTGATTAAAGTTATTTTAAAAGTGAAGGCAGGAAAGATCGTCCAAAGATTTTAGGGAAGAAACAATGGACGACCGAAGTACTCCAGATGAAAAGAAAGGTCGTTCGAGAGCTTTATAATTAAAGAAGTGGACGACCAGAAGAATGCATAAGTAAGGAGAGGTCGTTCGAAGATTTCTATGGACGGCCAAAGTACTAAAGATGAAAAGAAAGGTCGTCCAAGAGTTTCAAAATTAAAGAAGTGGACGACCAGAAGAATGCATAAGTAAGGAGAGGTCGTTCGAAGATTTCTATGGACGGCCAAAGTACTAAAGATGAAAAGAAAGGTCGTCCAAGAGTTTCAAAATTAAAGAAGTGGACGACCAGAAGAATGCATAAGGAGAGGTCGTCCGAAGATTTCCATGGATGACCGAAGTACTTCTGATGAAGAAAGGACGTCCGAGAGCTTCAGAATTAGAGTAGTGGACGGCAGTAAAGTGAATAGGAAGAAGAGAAGTCAATTTAGGTCGTTCAATATGTTTGGGTATGAAAAGCGAACGACCGGAGAAGTTGACAGAAGAAAAGAGAGGTCGTCCGAAGTATCTAGGAGTCGTCAGAGGATGATCAAAGCATGTTAGAAGAATGTCAGAAGATAAAGAAAGTACGTTCGAAAAATTCAGTGAAGAATGAGAGGGACCAATGACTGCAGAAGATAAAGAAAGGACGTCCAAGAAATTCAATGAAGAATGAGAGGACGACCAATGACTGCAGAAGATAAAGAAAGGACGTCCAAGAAATTCAGTGAAGAATGAGCGGACGACCAATGACTATGGGAGATAAAAAAAAGGACATCCGAGGAATTCAATTAAGAATAAGCGGGTGATCGAAATGTCTCAGTGAAGAAGGAAAAGATGTCCGAAGGATTAAAGAAAAATCAACGGACGACCGAAGAATGGTTGAAGAAGAATGTTCAAGTCAAGTTAGGGCGACCAAAGGATCGGTGTTCAATCAGCGGTCTACCGAAGGAGCTTGACGAAGAAACTTGAAGTAAGCAAAGGTCATCCGACACATCAGTAAAGAATAGTGGATGTGATGCATGCATTTTATAACATATTTTAGGACCTGCATTAGGCATAATTTTGAGTCATTTTGGCATCGCATGCATCTATTTTATTCTTTATTTGCTCATATTATTTTGACTCATGATTCTACCCTTGTTGGTGATATTTTGTAGGAAATCAGCTGAAAAGGCTAAGGTCTGGAATCAACACACAAAATGAGCGCATTCGGAACAAGGAAATCAATTTTCAATAATCATCAAGGGTCGTGACATATCATTACGAGCCGTGATGAAGGTATAAAAGCAGTAGTTTATCCGTCACGAGCCATATAGACGTCATTACGACCTATCCAGAAGGAAGTGCAAGTTACAACACAAATGTCACGGGCCATTGTGGAGAATAATGGGCCGTAATGAAGAAGGTGAAACCACAAGATTCATATCACGACCTATGCCAAACCTCCAATTCAGAATTCCCAGATGTTACGGGTCGTTACAAGGGTCGTTACATGACATATCACGAGGCCATTGTGGAGAATAACGGGCCGTAATGAAGAAGGTGACGACCACAACATTCATATCACGACCTATGCCGAAGCTCCAATTCAGAATTCCCAGATATTACGGGTTGTTACAAGGGTCGTTACATGACATATCACGAGGTGTTAGGCGATATCACGACGTATGCCGAAGCGATGTCGAAGCTATAGCGAAGACGTTACTGGCTGTGATGTTCAATCACGGGACGTAAGTAGAAGAAGCCGCCTTGGAAGATTAGCCTGAGCACGAGTTATGGGTTATTAGCAACTGTTACGGGTCGTAAGTAGGAAATCACCTCGGGAGATGCCGGCTTGTGCACGATTTACGGGCCGTGAAGGACGAATACCAGATGAAGAATTGATCATTTACGGGCTGTTACGATCCATTGTGGGCCGTGATAAGATGTCGCAGATTTATATAATCGCGGATTTGATAAGATTTTATGGTCAGGAAGACTTCTATTCGATCCAGGATTCTAGAGACTTGATATTGAGAGACTCCTGAGAATTTAGAAGAGATTTTTAAGGGATTTAATCACAGCCATTGATCGAGATCAGGAGATTACTGTAGATTCCTATGAAACCCTAGGGTATAAATAGGAGAATATACAAGACCTATACAGATAGAGATATTCATATTATTATTCACAAAAAAGAGACGAATTTGAAAAGAAGAATCCAAAGAGATCTATTCGAAGCCTGGAGCAAAATGTTGACTTTTCAGAGGCAAAGAAGAGCAAAACGTTGAAGATCTTCTGCAAAGATCTATAGTATGATTTTTTATTTTCTTTGGAAGAACTTTTACTTTGTTTAGTTATCTTTGTTAGGGAGCTTCTGAACCCTTTTGAGATTGAATTTATTGATTTATTTTCTTTTAGAATATGCATGTTGTCCTTAATGTTGTTCTTTCTATGAGATTATCATGAAATTCTCTTATTGACTGTTTAGTGTAATAGAATTCGTGGTTTGATCTTTAAAGAGGATTGATCTTTGAATTCTGAATCCTAGCATTGCATATCACAATCTGATTACTCGCAGGAGATTATAGGTTGTGTGGCCTGTTGATTGGACTTGCTTAAGCGGTCAACAGTTCAAGAACTGCAACATTAAGGCATCTTAGGTTTAGATTGATTTAGGGTGGATTTATTTGAAGTCCCGGTTAATCTGAAGTTGAGATAGGTGATTGTGTCTATTTAGAGGATCACATCTTAAGCAATTCTTAGTCCATCATTAGAAGCAATTCCAATTCAATCTGAATTATTGGTCAGGTAGAATCCTAAATCTTCCAACTTAATTTGAATTGATCTCATCTGATCTTATCTTTGGAATTTTATCTTTTCTTATCTTTTATTTTCTGAACTAAAACTAAAATTAATCTTTTCTCTATCACTTTTGGATTTAGATAAGGCTAGGTTACATTAGTCCTCGTGGGTTCGACATCCTTACTCTTTTCACTTTATTACTTGAACGACTAGTGCGCTTGCTAGTGTATTTAGAATGCATCAAGTTTTTGGCGCCGTTGTCGGGGATTAATTATTAGCCTACTTATCTAGTTTTATTAGTAACTTGAGATTTTTATTTTCTATTTTCTGTCATGTGAGAATCATTACTGCATATCCCTTCACGTGTTTCTTTTAGTGTTGTGTTAAGTTTCAAGTTATATCTTTATACAACTCGATCAATTGAATACCCTCAATGGCGAAGAAGCAAGGAAAATCAAAGGCACAAATTGAGGGCAAGAATAAAAGTTCAAAGCAAGATGGAGTACATGGGGGAGCCAAACTTGAACAATGATCAAGCCATCAACTTAAAGACACCACAAATCATTCAAGTCGGAGTTAATCTTCCTGGACAAACTGAAGAAGAGGACATTTCAAATGATCCACT